>JARQTH010000673.1:264590-444951 GCA_030142595.1 Trachelus iudaicus
CTATCAAACGACTATCAATCGATTGGCATAAAAAAAAGTGTAAAAAATAAAAGTTGGCCGGCCAACTTCACGCAGGTCTCGGTATTGCTATAGTTCGTCTATTCCACAACTCTCATGTACTGCGATGTTTTTTGATGTTCAATTTGTTGAATGTAGAAGGTATCAAATAATAAGTAGGCAAAGCAGGCAATATACGCAAGGTATTCTTTAAATTATTGCATAAATATATAATGGTTTGTTAAAAAATAGAAATATTTGAACTACCACAGCTTTCATTTTGTAGTTAATGTTCATTATTTGTACATTATATATTATTGTACAGTATTCATTATATAGTTGTACTTACCTATGAAACGTTATTCCTTTTTCTGTTGTCAATTTCTTGTAACACACACATCTTCCCCTTTTTTAATTTTTGCCAGTTATTACTTCTCCCGCTTTTTTCGATCTAGCACATTACTAGGTGAATATAAACAACGTAGTACCGTAGCTGGCTGCCAGGCGTCGCGACAGTCGAATCCAAGCTTCTAATGGGTACAAGCACTGACCGATGCCTGCCATAGTGAACTCCTATCCAGTTAATATATATATCAGTTCGAAAAGGACAACCTCATCCATGAAGTGAGTGAGGCAGCTGCACGCTCGCCGGGTTGCCTCCGAATACAGGCGTATGGATTCCAGTATGGTTAGAGTTCAATGGTGTATTAGTATAGCTGTGCGTCTATCGGCGTGTGAAAATCGAAACAACACGTTAGTACTTATTGTACTAAATAATGGTTTCAGTCATGCATTATGTGCAAATTTGACTCCATTTTCAAAAAAGGATTACTAGAGCAACAAATTTGCACAAGTTTCTCTTCAAAGATAGAACGGACTGTGTTATAAAAGAGAGCTAACCTGTGCTTGGAAAGTGCTGTGGATATGGCGGTCGGAACGACTAAGGTTGTCCAGGTGACGAATATCGCACCTCAGGCAACGAAAGATCAAATGCAAACACTTTTTGGTTATCTGGGAAAAATTGAAGATATTCGACTCTATCCTACTATACGCGATGTGGCTGTACCCGTTCAATCGCGTATTTGTTACATCAAGTTCCATGATCAGGGTTGTGTTTCTGTTGCACAGCATATGACTAATACAGTCTTCATTGACCGTGCCCTTATTGTTATTCCATATCAGAATGGAGACATTCCTGACGAGCAAAGGGCACTTGAATTAACAAACAATGGCACTGTGGTGCCTGGTAAGTATTTTATAAAGAATGAAATTGAAATATTTTTTGTACGATCAATTGGTTATATTGCTTTTCTGTTTACACAGGCCTTTATCCATCAGAACCAAAGCTTCCTCCAAATGTGGTGAATGCGATTGAGGGAATTCCTCCTAATCATGTTATCACTACAATGGATCCCAAGTTAGAAGCAAATGGACTACCAGCATATCCACATTTACCAGGCCATCTTGATAGCAGAAGGATCGAAGAGATTCGCAGAACATTAGTTATTGCCAATTTGGAAGCTTCTGTCTCAGCAGAACAATTATTAGACTTCTTCTCCAGTAATGGAGTCGAGATAAAGTATATTAGGCTCTGTACCAGAGATTCGGATACCGATCATTATGCTCTGGTTGAATTATCTGAACAAGGGTCAGTGGTTCCTGCTTTGCAAGTCAATGGAAAAGTTCTTGCTGAAAAACCTATAAAAATATACCATTCAACCCAAGCAATTGCAAAACCTGAAGCAAAGAGTAATGAGGCAGCCCAAAAAGAAATTGAAGAAGCAATGTCTAGAGTAAAAGAAGCTCAAAATTTAATATCAGCTACAATAGACCCTATGATTGGTATTTTATCTAAGGATAAGCGCAGCAGAAGTGGTTCGAGAGGTAGAAGATCCAGATCCCGTTCGAGAGGACGAAGCAGGCGTTCGAGGTCTAGAAAAAGATCACGCTCGCGACACAGACGGTCACGATCTCGTCACAGACGTAGATCACGCTCAAGGTCGAAACGCTCCAGGTCTAAGGAACGTAAAAGAAAATCTCCGTCACGTAGACGAAGTAGCTCTCGAGGTCGACATCGTTCTAGATCACGTTCTAGACGATCTAGATCACGTAGATCAAGGTCCAGATCAAAGGATAGAAAAAAGAGGTCGCCCAGAAGGAGAAGTCGCTCCCGCTCTCGAAGCAAACGCTCCAAATCAAAGTCCAGGAGATCACGATCTAAATCAAAGTCCAGGTCATCTAAATCAAAACACTCTGAGAAAACCAAGGACAAAGATAAGGAAAAGGATAGACGTAGCAAGGACAAGTCTGACAGTAACGGCAGGAAAAGCGACGATAAGAGCGAAAGAGGTGATAAAGAAAAGAGTGAGAAGTCCGAGAGAAGTGAGAAGAGTGATAAATCCGAAAAGAGCGAAAAGAAATCAAGCAAGGAGAAAAGAGCGATTGAGAAAGAATCGAAATCCGAGGAGAAGAGCAACAGAAGCGCTTCGGAGCACGAGAGTAAAGAAAAACAGGATTCAGAGAACTGAACGATTCCTCGTACATTACATTCAATACTCTCTGACCTCACCTATATTCTCGCTCTACCAATCCGCTGTTAATATACAAATCCATAGCATGTAATTACATACTTATTGGCATAACAAAAATATACAGTCTCCTTCAGAATTTGGTTATCTGCAATGTATTTCAACCGCCTCCCAAAAGTGATTGGAGCCTTGATCAATTCCTTGCTTTTATATTGTCATATTTATTGAGTACTCATTAATTTCAAGTAGTTCCAAATATCCTTAGTATTGCTTATTGTATTACTCCATCGTTTATTTACTTTCGATTTTTCTTTTTTAACTGCTTTTGTGGAAGCGGTGGCAAAACCAATTTTTCAGTACTGTGATAGCTTTCGTTATACGTTTGTGATGGCCTAATGAAATATAAAAGAACGAATTCAAAAAGTAAAATTTATTGAACGATCATTTTTCATGTATATCTAAAGTCACTTACCCCGGGAGGACTTGATTCTCGTAAATCGGATCTTCAATTGGGTATTGTTCTATTCGTACTGGCAATGGAACACGCAAAAGTGTTTTTTTCTGCGCCTTCGTTAACGTTGAACGTCTCTTCATTACAACCTAAGTTAAAAGATGAAAATTGGAAAAGGTACAACAACAAGAAGTCATTATTCCTAATGTATTTTTCAATATAATGCAATAGATTCCTACCACATTAGCATCCTTTATTTGCTTTGTTGTTTCCGTGTTTGATGCCTCCTCCATTTCCAGTACGTTATCCGTTTTATGAGTTTTTTGCGTTGCATTGTTAAGATCCGATCGTTCTGGTATCAATACATAAGAATGAATTTACTCGTATTAATTATCTTAACGAATGTTCAACTTACTTATTATACATTCATCATACTGATCAAGCGGATCAATCCCAAGAAATTTTGAAAGCGCGTCAGGATATCTAAGGTCCATAAAGATCATTACTAACGCCAGAATCAGACAGAGTATTCCTATGACAAAAATAAGTATAATAAAGAAATCAGTAGATTGCGTAGGCATATATACATTTTTACCGTTAACACAGGTCAACCAAAAATTAGGACCGTAATGCAATTGTATTACTCCATCTGCAAAAGGAATTGTCAATGGCAATGGGTTTCTGACCAAGCTCCACACGATGCAAGATAAAAGTTGCAAGGAGCCAGTTATTCCAATGAAATACGCTGCATAACGTCCGACTAATTGTAAAAATATATTAGCCATTATCCAAATAGGTAAGGCAAGCCTGAAGTAAATACAAACTCCATTAAACATTCTTCTGACTTCAGAATTACTTAAAAGGTAACACAGTAAAAATTCTCTAATCACCATAAAAGAATATGTGTGTACCATCCTGCAGTTCTATAAAATCTACCAAATCGAATTCCTTCTCCATCCAGTGTAAAATATTCTGCTATCCAGAGAATTGGTAAAGGTAGTCCTTTCCTTTGAGATTCTCGAAAAGTCCTCTGTATGAGGCCCGCTTGAAAATTAAGAATTTTTCAGTTAAGTTCTAATCAAGAATTATTTGTTTAACCAATTATGATATATTGTACAATTGATGATTACCATAGGGTCCAAAACCTATTCTCCCCTGATCCCAAGTCCAAGCGAATCTTTCGTTATAATTAATTTGTTCTTTCTCAAGAGGAGTATTGCGTTCACCCATTCCTAATACATTGAAATAATTTTAGCTTTATGATATTCATATAAATTTACGTGCTAGATCACACAAACCATTTAGAGTTATATTTACTGAACGCAGTCCAATTTTTATTCCCATTATTGCCCGAATTTCACTCTTTTCACCGGCGCGATAAGGTGTCGTACTATTTATGTACCCAACTTCCCATTCCTGACCAAAATTTCCTACTGTTGGACAATTGAAAAATTCTTATTACACACGTTAGAGCATGCTAATAGAGATACAAATGACTTGATGTACTTACACATTATCAGGCATCCTATGAGAATACTAAAAGTCGCTTTTAGAATAACATAAATGCTCTAAAAATAAAAGTGAATAACAGATAAATATAATAACGGAGCGAAGCAAAAGAACAGTAAAATGATATAAAATAAATAGTCGCATACCCGTTTCTGACTGTAGCCAGGAGTAATGATATAATATGCTGTAGCAATTATAACAAACGCCAAAATAAATCCAACTTCTAACACATCAACAGTCACCGCCGTTTTGTTTTCTGGATATTGAGTCGGAAATCCTTCCGACCTACCATAATCGAAGTATCCCTTTTTAAACATATTTTTAATGTACGAAAGACTAAACACTGAAGTATATATTGGACTAAGAAGACTATCTGAATCGTACAATGTGAATCATGATACGGTCTCCTCGCAGTTCACATATCCTCTTATCGCACATCCTTTTCCGCTCTAACAAGGCTTTATTATAATTTCTTTGATATATTCCGCAAAAGATAATCTACAGTGGAGCATCTACTAAAAGTGTTAATATCACAAAGTCAATAATAAAATAATGACTATTATCTATATATATACGCGGATGATGAATGTTTTTTGAAAAATAATGAAGTACACCCTATGTATATCCTCGTATAAATATAATAATTTTATTCAGTTTACTACATATCTAATATATGTATATATATAATATATATAACAATGTCATTCTTCGTTGATACTACTCTATTGATTGATAGTACGGCTGGCATTTGTTGATGTCTATCAGACATTTTCATTGAGCGATGGCGGCGGTTTATTATCTTTATTTCGTTTAGCGTTATGATAAAGGTACGAGTGGACCCGAAGACTGTTGCTGTTTTTATATTTATTTCCGCACAATTTACACGTGAGACTTTCAAGTGGTCCATGAATATAGCGGACGTGTAGTTTAAGATTTTCTTTCCTGGTAAAATGTCGTAGACACCACGGACAAGAGTACATTCGTATTACCTTGCCGCGTTCCATACGTAGCGTAGGACTCAATTCTGAGACCACCCTAAGCGTCGTCTCCAGAGGCAGACTACTTCCAGGGATTCCTTTGACAGTTCGCCGACCTCTGGATAAGCTCGGGTCATAAGGAAAGTCTCCTCGAAGGGCTGCCTCGATATTAGTGTAACCTGAGCCGAAGATTTACTGGAGTTTCGTTATTCTTTCTTGGAATAATACGTTTTTCTACTTTTATTCATACTCTATCTATAATTATATTTACCTAGGGATTCTTCTTGGCAGTTGGAATTGTATGGTGTTAGCTTAGAATTTGGCACAAAGTCTGCAATGAAATAGTCTGCATGAAACTTTTATCCAGCGTAATACAAATTTGGATCAATGGTATATATATTTGGTTTAGTTGCTTTGATGTACCTTGGGAATAATAAGAATCATCAGTTGGTCTTTGTACAGTGTCTTCTCGGCGTTGGATCAATGGTTCATGGATACGATAATTTCTGTAACTGGGATCCCCGTCGACGTCTGACGTATAGTCTAGGGGCTCTTGTTTCGTTCTGGATGTCCTTCCTATGTCTGATGTATAATCTAAGGGTTCTTCTCTAATGTTAGATAAATCCTCAACATTTTCACATCGTTCATTAAACATATGAAGTGCATTCATAGCATTTTCCGGTTCCGTATCACTGCCTGGATGGTTTGATTGATTTGAAGTGATTCTGTCATCTTCTGAAAAAGCTGCCTTTGCGTTGTGCGTACTATTTGGCTCTGGTGATCGCTGTGACTTGTCAGGTGGTCTGGATTGCTTCTCGATGGACTTATGAGATATACTGCGCCTTGTGGACATACCTCCTACAGGTTCATCGCATAAAAGATTCTCCAAATCATCAGTATCATGTGCCAGTTTCTCCTAAAGAAAACATCAATTACAAACAATGGAAACTTCTGTGAAGGTATTATCAATATCTGCTTGCATACTTTATCAATGTCCTTTGTAAGGCCTTTGATTTGAAGGGTTTCGGCAACTTTTAAAAAGCTTGCTATATCTTCCTGCTTTATACTAACTTCACCCTGATACATAAAATGTAGCATTGCTGATAAATCACGATAGTTTACATCCTTTAGAATGACAATGGGATGTTTACAGGAATTACCCTATAACAAAAAAAAATATAGATCCATAGTAGGTGTCTGCTATGGCATAAATTAAAGATAAGTAAGAAAATAAAATTAGCGACAAGCTCATGGTAGGATACAGTTCCACTTTATATTAATACTGCCTCCATTCCATTCCATTATGTGAGAATAATACTTGGCAATACCTTAAAAAGTTCTCTGAAGTACGTACTGCAAACTGATAATATTAATTTATGTGCCCTTAATATCTGGCCCTCAGCTGCAAGAGTCACATCGACGAGATGCTCATCTGTTAAAAGTGTGTAAAGTCCAGATGATAAATTCCTGGGAAAGCTGTTCCAAACCAGAGAAAACTGTTCTCCAGCCATGCTTGCACTTGATGTTCTTAACGCAAAACTCAATCAAGTCACTTGATGTCTACATGACAGAATAAAAGTCTGAATTAGAACAAATTAATAATAAATAAATTATACTCTACACTTAAAAACTGAATCACCAAGCTCATAGAAAAAAAGTTACAGTATACCTGGATATGGAAGAACCCTGGGGGCAGATAGATTTAACTAATAAGAACTATCAAAAAAGATAATAAGTTAACAAGAAGGTTTGTTTATCTCGTTATATTAACGAGAACATAATTCCAATTTCCTGACAATCCATCATAAGCTCACTTTCAGGATTTGGCCCTTTCTTCAGTACTTCGCGTCTTTTTTATTTGTGTTTTCTACTGAATAACAAAACCATGAATCATAAGCGCGCTTGTGACGAAACGACTTCTTCAGTTTATAATAGTTTTCTCTTATGGCGCGTTCTGTGTGCAAGAAATCTATATTTGTCACGAGAAGGCCCTCAAAGTGTTTTTTCTTTTAACACATATTGCATCTAATCATCTATATGACAGGACCATTTTATAAAAACCTAAGTCTTGAATATTTTTGAAATTATCGATTATATATAGCATGATTAATTCAAATACTATACAGGTGAAAACAAATCATTTGGTAAGTTTTGTGAGTCGAAACTCCTGTACGATGCAACTGCACAATTGCATAATAGCTTATGAATAACACTTTAGTGTAATAAAAAAAACTTAATCAGTGACCCATCTATGTAATGTAAAGTTTGTAAAAAGAAATGCAATTCCAGCTATGCATAAAAATTAATCTATTATGAAGTACAAATCAAAGTTTTAGAGATATTTTCATAATTCTGGATACTTGTTATATTTTTGGACGTGACCTTTGCAATAAATGAGTTTTAATTGTATTTAGAGGTAAAAAATTGATTCTACAATTTCGCAAGAGTAATCAATGTTCGACCCTGCACTTCTCATGCCCGTTTTATTCGACACGATTCAATGCATAAACTCGGTTTAACTGTACTATTAACCAATGAGACACTTGTATTTTGAAGATAAACGGACTTTATGCATTGAACCGCTTTGAAGAAAATGGGCCGCAGTATTCTTTCGTAGAGCGCCTGTAAAATGCAACTAAAAAGTGCATCCTTATGAATGCTGCTTAAAATATTGCAACAGAGTTGTAGCTAAATTTACAGTAATTTTGTACAAAAGGATCTCAGCACTATTCTCTATATCTACACAATCTGTCAGATCACATTTGAAAATACTTTGTAGAAGAGCAGTAATGGAATTTTGTTATAAAATCTAATGAAACACTTTCTAAAAGACAAAAATTTCAAGAAAACGCCTTTGTATTTTGTCTATCTGTGAAAGTCCTTAACTCCTGGTTAATTTATTTAAAAGACTTTTTCATAACATTTCTTAATGTAGGAGTGTATTCTAAAGGAATTTACTTTTACAGGTTTAGATAGTGCACTATGGCAGCAAGTACTATGGAAGAATTACATACGCTTAAATGGAATAATTTCTTGAATAGCCTAACGGATGGATTTGTTTCTCATCTAGCTGGAAATGATCTGGTGGATGTCACGCTTCTAGTTGATGGTAAAATTCTTCAGGCACACAAACTTGTACTCTCTATATGCAGTCCATACTTCAAAACTGTTTTTAAGGTATTCTGTGTTATATTTGAAACTTTCAACAGATAGCTGTACAATCAACTAGATCTGTTACATGTAAATTATTCCAATTCACTTTTCAGACAAATCCTTGTCAACATCCAGTGATTGTTTTAAAAGACATGTCCTTTGCACATGTGAATGTTTTAGTAAATTTTATGTATCAAGGAGAAGTTGATATAAAAGTGGCTGATCTTCCAGATATATTGAGAGCTGCAGAAAATTTACAGATCACAGGACTCTGTGAACATGGTGATTTTAATGTTAGTATCTGTCTTATAATCTTAAACTTCTAAATAATTCTTTTACTATATAGTTAATTTCACAGAATACAGATGAAAATTCATCCAATCAGGACTTGGATGAATCTAGTGTAACGTGCCTTGTCATTAACGATGCTCATTCCAAGGGTGGTGCAACAGAATCAAAAACCAAGTTAAGAAATGGTCAACAAATAACTGCATCGTTAGAAGATATAGAAATGTGCCTTGACAGTGATAAAACGTCCTCGACTTCAGATGAAAATGTGATTAAACCAAATGATTCTAAAAGTTCGAATACTAGTTATAAGC
Organism: Trachelus iudaicus; assembly: GCA_030142595.1. Lineage (NCBI taxonomy): Eukaryota > Metazoa > Arthropoda > Insecta > Hymenoptera > Cephidae > Trachelus > Trachelus iudaicus. The sequence continues at coordinate 273,808 of JARQTH010000673.1, forward strand.
GTTTGATCAATTTGGAAGTCGAAATGTCTATGAAAAGAGGGAGAAGATCTCCACCACCATTGATAGACATAGATGATCCACAGAGACCATCTTTGAACTCAGTATTAGAAGTATCGCAGGACCAGCAGGGAAATTTTACCCCAATATCAATAGAAGACTCTATAAAAAATGAGAATGTAACTTATAAAGAAGAAGGTGAAGATAGCAACGAAAAAGAAATCTGTAAACAACTCCACTACTTTATAGAACTTTTACTATTCTTCTTGTTATACAGCTGATTCAAAGAGGACAGTCCAGATGAACAGCTCCGGCCTTCCATCATGTAGCAAATTCATACCACTGCAATCAGAACAGCTAACACGACAAGGTACAAAAAGTTCATTACCATTGGACCAGACGAAATCGCCCTTAATCACAAACATCGCTGAAAGATCATTCTCACTCTCCACTGAAATCTGAGACTCGATATTATTCGTTCAATCAATTTATTTCCTAATTGGAATGACGTCGTTCTTCATCAGCTCAACATCTCTCACACGCATGATAACATCATCGCTAGTCAATCGCAAAGGTAAAAACCTTCAAGTAGGGAACATTCTCAGATCAATAAAGGAACACATAAATAACTCATCTTCTTCATCCGAGGTTGTGTCAAAGAGTCATATATAAAAAAAAACTATCAGAAACATTCCTGGCCTCATAAATTTGCAGTTGTGGAGCCGGTCATATACAGACTGTCTGCCAGAGGTCGGCCACAGCTCGTGCACGAGGGTTACGTTTATAATCTAACGTCCCGTTCGGAACACCTTAATCGTTCCCATTATCGTTGTGCGGAACAACATCGTGGATGTCGTGGCAAATGTGCTGTAATAGCTGAAAGGTTTATGCCTACTGGAGTCAACGACCATAATCATCCTCCTGGCTATCAATCAGAGCATGATTATAGGAAAAAGAAGGGACTGGATACCGATGCTATGTAAATGGATAACTAAATGCTCTATTATCGTATCGATACTCTTTTTACCTGCAAAATGACGTCTTTCGTTCATATTATCAGTTTATTTAATCATTATTAATGTAGCCTATTTTTCTTTCTAAATTATATATCATTTAAGTCATAGTGATATAGATCCAGACAACATATGTCTAATAGTCACTTTTAAGATATCTTAAAGACAGCTTCTGTGCCATTAGACGCATTAAAGACGACTCTTGGACATTATGTGTTGTCAAGGCGAAATATTATACAGCATTGATTGTTGTATGTACTACTGATACATTCCAGAGCAATCAATTATTCAGAGATTCTTTATTATTTGTTAAATAATTTTATTGATGCTAGGCTCAAATACAATCGCCCATTTGCTTTAACGTGATACTTGTTCAAGAAATCAAGAATAAATATATTTATTTTAATTGTTAAATCATTTATTAACATGTTTCTGATTGTTTTTATATACACATAAAGATATTCTTTACATTCTATGAAGTTAAGAAGAAAAAAAATGAAACTTGTATCACCGACTGTTTTACTAAATGCGTTTCTTTTGTTAACTCGACAGATTTCTAAGAATAGATGCTCTTTTCCGCGGCTATAAATAAAATAGCTAGCAGAAACAAAGGTATTTTTATTTTGTATTAAAAAAAAATGGACGATCTGGCGATTGACCGTCTGTCAGTGATCATGTCTTCATAATTCACGTGTATCAGTCAACGTAGACTAGTTCCCAATGGTTCCTACGAAAATCATATGAGACTACAAAGTTCTAAAGTCTTTGGCAAAGACAGAAAAATATCTGGCTCTATCGTACAGGAATTATTTTGCAAAATTTTTTTGCTTGCCACAACGTTTCAATCGAATCAATGACGCGAGGCTCTCGCAACATATTGAAGAATTACGTAAAACTTATTTCGAAGAGATTGATGTCTTAAATGACCCCAATAATGCTGAGGATGATGTTTTGCACAGAATTGTTCTCATTTTGAAAAGAACTTCAAGAGAACAACTATTGAAAGAAGGTCCAGCGCTTCTAGTTCCTTGTTCCATAAAAATTCTCTTCCATTATGAGTATGGTCTTCCTTATAAAGAAGGTTTCTGCGATTGGAAACAAAGAAGACACTTAAAATTGGCCAAAGAATCATATTACAATCTGTTAAGATCTTTTGTACCAGAGAAATCCAAGGAACTTGTGAAAATCGTTGTAAAAACGATTCATAAAGGAAAGTTGTGGCTAGTGGAAGATTTTGCCTATGACCTATTGTGGACTCTCCTAGAATTAAACGTTTCTGGTTTCACGGTAGTTCAAAGGATCTTAAATAAACTAGAGATGCTTGATAATGATATCGCAGATGCAAAAGCTATCGTGAGAGTGTTGTACGAATTGCTGAACGTGTATCATTGGCCTGAAAATAAGCAAACTATCGTGGTAGTCGAGAGACTTTTGAAGCTCTTCTATGAGAGCATGGTAGCGGCAGATGGAAATGATCCTCCTTATGGATCCCTCAGGAAAGGATTGGAAGTGTGCGTTAGACATATTCTACAACGCCTTCCGAATGATCATCTCCTAGTGGCCATCAGACATATGTGTCTTTGGACAATGAAGAATGAGACTAATGATGAAACCATATTAGATTTTGGAAGCACTCTTGAATACGCTGCCTTTCTGCATAACAGCAGTTCATACGAGAAAACTTTGACTTCTGAAATGTTTCCGATGCTAATGCAAATGATAGGATCAACAAATAGATTAGCGAATCTGTTAGGTAACAGAGTACTGCAATATCTTCTGGATAGAAACAACAATAAACATCAATTTGATACGCCAAAGATCTTCTTCGAGAATACGCAGTTCGATCTATGCATTAGTAAGTATAATAGGAAGGATAAAATCTTCCTGAAAACGTACCGCGAAGAACTTCATGACTGTCTTGTCAAGAGTGTGATTAATCATTGCTCAACTAGATTGAATCTTGAAGCCACTTACTGCACAATATGTCTCCTGGCAGTGGAAGTACCTTGTGGATTTACAGCAGCATCTACAGTGTGTTTGGCTATGAACTTGCAGGAGTTGGCCTTAGAAAGAAAGGATCTATCACGGGAAGTGTCCTTCCACGTTCATGCCACTGTTATGGCTATTATGTCTCTTCTATGCTGGGTTCATCATGCTAAAGTATTTTTTAATTATATTAATAAGATTATGATGGAACGAGCTCAGTGGGCACCGCACTTAAATCCACCATTACAGTCGCGTTACGATTTTGCCATCCATCACATTCTTTGGGACAAGCCTGAATTTTTCTTCGTTGATTGGGAAACACGTTACGGCCTTTGGAAGTGTTTTAGATTAAGAGAAGAACGGCGTAGCATCGTCAGTTCCCACTAACACGGTCTAGGAGATAACAACGATGATGATGATTCATGATAAATCAATATTCATTATTACAAAACTCATTGTGTCCGACCATGTAAATTGTTAGGATGCGTTAGATACCAAGTTGTTAGGTTGCTAGGTACCACACCTTTAATTAGAACAGTTTCGGGCTTGTGTTCATTTCTGATACACGGTTCGGTATGTAACATCAAATTTGATGGGGTGGATGTGACTTAGAATCAATTGGTGAATAGTGTTGAATTTATTTATACAAAAATATGTCAGATAAATTGAATACGAGGTCAACGATATCATCGCCTCTAAGAGTCAAAGGAAGCCGTGCAAGTTCAAGCGTTTTGGGGAATCATAATATCGTCAGGAAACCCGACAAGGATAATGGAGCCGAGTCTCTAAATTTTACCCTGGTCGGTTCGCCCGCTCCAAGATCACAAATACGCACTTTTATATCCACAAATACGTTAATTAGAAACAAAATAAAGCCCACAGTAGCATCTGCAAGAATTCGTGATCTTGACAAGCATGAATCCTCGCTTGAGAAGTTGTACAGTTTTGCTGATAATCCAACGAAATATGTACAGTCTTCTTCTAAGGATGAAAAGCTGACCCTCAACTTGGAGTTCTCGGACCGCTCTGATGAGTCTGATAATTACTATAATTCTCATAACATCGCCTTTGGACAGAATGGCGAGTATAGAATACCAGAGTACGATCATATACGGTATTTGGAATTCAACAGAACTAATTCTCACGAATTGAACAATGATCCCACTAAGCTAGGGCATATACAGAATCTAATAATACAAGGACAGAAGCAGAACGCAGAACGACAGTCTTCGCGCTCAGGATGCTCAAGTAAAAATGCAGTCCCAGGAGACGATAGAAACAAATCACAGAGAAATCGTATATCAGCATCTTCGGATTCCGAAAGTGGAAGCTCAGAAAGTAACCAACGTAAAGTCGTACTCGGGAGTCAACTTGTTAGAGCACAGAAATTAAATGACAGTCTGACGGACGGCTCTAAAAACACGTCATTCGACTGCGCCATCAACTACAAGAACACTGTAAATCCAATGGTGGAAAAATTCATGTTAGATACAGGACAACAAGAAGAAGGAACAATAACCAATCGTCTATGTAATGGTAGCTTACTCAGTAAAAATTTCGTTCAACCTGTCCAGTCACAACGTGGTAGTGACTCTGTTGAGAAATCCTCCAGGACTTCTCCTGAGACTTCCCGGACGATACTCAGTGGTACATCCTCAAACGATGGAACCTGGCACCAGCATAGTCTTAACAGTGCTTACTTCGCTTCACCGGATACCGAGATTGATGTTGATAAATTATCAAGTAATACATTCAAAAACCTTATGGAAGAGAACGAAGATGCCTTCAAGGAAGAGAAGGAACAATATTTAACAGTCATAAAGAATGAAGAATTCTGCGACGATAGATCCTCCATGAAAATATCCCATCCCTACATTTTCATAACTGATGAAGCCATCGATACGGAGGTCATGGAATGTTCTAGATCATTTTCAGTGAACTACTCTGAAAAACCAGAAAACAACTCCACATTGGAGATCAATAAACCTGATAATTCCCGTGCTAGTGATAACAATAGCGATTATGGAATTAATATGATATTCCCTGAGAATAATGAACGGCCCAAGGATAGAGTCAGAATACCTCCTTCTGATAATACACAGTTGCATGATGCAATAAGTGACTACAATGACACTAGAAAAAAGATAAATCACAATGGAGTTTTTCAATCTGTTTCATCTAACGATAGTAGAACTTCGGTTTTTTATATGACTGCTGCTGAGATAACCCAGGCGGCAGAGTACAGTAAGAAATTGTCAGATTTATTTACAGTTATTCTCCAGAGACCTCCTGTACCTAGTCCAGGTGTAACTCCAATAAGACTGGCAAACTGCATAACTAAGAACTTTTTGCCTTCACAAACAACACCGAGAATCGTTCGCAGTAGTTTGGGATCACCAAATTTTCGTACAAATCATTCAACCAGTTAGAACTTAATGCTTGGATACTATTTGAGAATAAATATTTTGTCTACAAATAATGTAATACGTATGTGCATGATTTCAATAAATTATGCCTTGATAGGAGAGCCAATGTCATTTATGACTTTCATTGAGAAATCTTACTTATCCGTATTACTTTTTATTTCACTATGTAATGTGTATTAATCGTGTTAAATGGAAGACTCACAAAAATGTTGCGCTACAGGAAATAAATGATAATCGTTATAACAGAAAAGGTAATTAATTATATCATTCAAACAAGAAAATTAGAGTTTGAAGAAATATTTTATTTTTGTAATCAAACTCGTGATATGTGTAATTCAATCAACAATTTGAACCAATACAGAGGAATTATTCGAGATGGATACCAGTATTTTTTTCGATCCAATCCAGGTAACTAGTGACACGCGTGAAAACACCAGGCCATCCCAATTCGCAACCAAGAGCAATACCGAAGGAGACGACACCAACCTGGGTGATCTCACCATCAGTATCGGTGATTACGAGAGGACCACCAGAGTCACCCTAATACGAAAGAAACCATATGTTTTTAGAATACATTATTTTCTCTCCCATTATTAATAAATACCCATAAAATTGAACTTACACTGCAAGTAGACTTTCCACCAGATCCAGAAAGACAAATGTTGCTACTTTGTATGACTCCAATGTAGTAGATGTTGCAAAGGAAGTTGGTCATAATGTTATTCTGTACCCAACGAAGAACAGGACTTATAGAGTTGGAGGCTGCAATACAATTAATATATCAATGACGTTCGTAACTTTAACATCTTTCATCGCTATAGAGTTAATTTATAATGTTAGCTCTCACAGTCACTATCAAGTCCCCATCCAGAAACGGTACCGGTCTCACTAGCGAAGGTAGTCGAGACCTTACTCTTTTTGGGCAAACGAACTGGCTGGATCCTGCCTACAATAACATGCAAGTGAAAAAAAAATGATTAAAAGTATAAAGAATAAAAAAAATTCTATAAACAAGTAAAAAATAATTATAGTAAGCTACTACGAGATAACATAAGGTGCAATTGGCATAAGGTACTCGGTGATAGACTTAATATTCAAGTTATGAGAAACTCACCGTTAAATTCAATTTTTTCAGAAAGACGTACAACAGCAATATCATTACGGATGAGACTAGGGTCCCAGCTCTTATGGATGATGATCTCTTTAGCAACAATGCGCTTCTGGGTATTCTCAACCTTGGAAACGTTATGAGCACCGAGGATGATAACAACGGTTCCAGGAAGATCAACACAATGAGCCGCAGTGAGGATCCATTCTTCGTTCAAGATAGAACCGCCGCAAAAGTAATTTCCGTTTGCAGTTTGGAGCTGGAGACCAATTTGGTGCGGAAACTGTCCTGGTTCGGCTTGCTTACCACCGACGATACGTGATTCAATCTTATCTATTAAAGTTTCATTAAGTTTAAAGTATGATCTTAAAAAAATAATCTATGTCAGGATTATAAGAATAATGAGGATAACAACTTACCCCCTGGAAGATACTCTCCAAATTCAGGTGGAATGATATGCCTGGGTATGAGCGTGTTCCATTCAACGTCAGTGGCCTATAAATATCATTAATACCACTAAATTATTGTACGAGAAAGTCCTTAGTATATCGAAATAATATACGAACCTGAACAGCCACAACGACGAAGCAAAGTGCTACAATGAATTTCATTCTGGAGACTTGAAGCTGTGAATGAATCCAAAGAGCCTCCTTATATACGACAACGATGAAAGAAATAATTTCATTAAGTTATAATGGACAACTATAAATGAAAAGATATATGATAAGATAATCATTAATTGATTACCTGGCAGATCAAGAACTAAAAAGCGGAGATTTTTCAGATATCTTTGAAAAAAGTAATGCTCACTTGAATGATATTAATAAGATTTGATTGATTGATAAATATTTCCATGTGCATAGAAATCTAGACAAAAATCAGGTCTTTTTTTTCAATCGCAATTAGATGTCGTGACATACATCCTCGAATATAATAGATATTCCTCCAGATTATACAGTATCTCAACAAATTTCTATACATTTATTATAAAAGAGAAGAAACAATGTAGTAATCTTCCCGATGATGCAATCTACCTTTGACGCATACACGTAATATTCTTCTTTGATGCCCTAATATTATTTTTAATATTTTACAGTTTGACTTATGTTACACCAAGTCCAATTAAAACCACAAATCACCACCGACGTCTTCTTCTTGCGGTAGTGCCTGCTGAATATCTTGCTTTTGTTGAGAACTATTCTCGGCTTCATCCTCACTTTCTGACACAGCCAAATCGTCTTGAATTTTATCAACACCCTTATCATTCCTTGCCGGAAGTCCAGCCAAAAGGAAATCCGAAGGATCATAATTTGGATCAACATCCATACTTTCATCTGAGATAGAAAATACATTTATACGTTGTTCATCGCCTGTGCCAATAATTAATGGTATATTTATTGCTATTATTTACCTTGCTGAAGTAGCTGCTGTTCCCCAGTATAGAAACCTACATTTCCCAATTGAACCATCGCCTCAGCAGCTTGTTGACTGTCATCATCGGCGGGAACTTCACCAGAATCGCGCATCTCACCCACATCCAGCGCTTCCATATCCGTTTGTTCTACTTGTTCATCACCACCAAAGGGAACTTCGTCAAACTCATCCTCGCTGGAGAATTGCAGATCTACAGAAAATTAAAGAGTCAATAGAATTTATATATGCACACACTCGTGCACGCACTACCGGTATAGATTTCTCTTTTTATATCAATGAAGAACTTGAAACTTACCTTCTTCAAGCACGTCTTTCTTCTTCCCATGTGTATTCCTGCCTATCTCTCCATCAGGATCACCCTCAACGTCGACAAAATCGAAATCATCCATATTCGACTTGCCAAAGGGATTGTCTGGTGAGCTGGTTTGGCTCTAGACAAAGGTACAATAGTAACAGAGGTTAGGGGGTATTCTTTTCTCATATAGAAGTTTTCTTGATATTATTGATCAACTTTATTCTCACCCCACGAAATTCTGGCTCGGCTATAGTATAATTCTCTTCATCAGGTCCAAGCCAAGATGAATCAATATCCGCTTGTTCCATTGCTCGTTGTTGAACAAGAGAAATATTACTCTCCAATTGTGTTAGATGATCGTCATACTGAAAGAAAATGATGTATCTTGTGCATAAAGAATTTAAAAGTTGAACCTGGTAAATATGAAGGTACCTCATCGAGCAATTCTTTGCAGACTTTTATAACAGTCTCTGCCTTCTTGGTAAACGGCGATTCCTTTCCATTGTACACTGTACAATTTTCTAAAATTTGCTCTATGTCCCTCATGAAATCATGTCGACTATGATATTTATGTGCAGCAACTTTTTTAGATATTGTATCCAGATCCATAGGTCTTTTGATCACGTTGTAATAATCTTTGACGAGTTTTTTGCTCACTGGCTTTGAGAATGGCCAGGCTTCTGGCATAGCCTTCAATTTATTGTTAACGACATTTTCGAGAATGAAGGTTAGGGCGACTTGATCATTGTCATCCAGAAGAGGATTGATCGCCTTTTCCAATCTCATTAAACGGTCCTCTTTTTCGCCAAGCCTATTTACACAGGTATCCAGCATCCTTTTCGCAGCGACTGTTAATGAACTCTTTGGACCGTTGTAAAGATTTGAATTCTCAACGATCTGATTAACATCAGCCAGGAATTCTTCTCTACTCTGATATTTCTTCTGCCGCAAATTCTCACGAATGGTTTGTAAGTCCATAGGTCTTGACACGATTTTGTAATAGTCAGGCACAGCCTAGCTTGCACAATAAACAGTGGTTAATTATCAAGGTGTTACAGAATCTTGAAAATTCTATGGATCTAGATAGATTTACCTTAGCATTGACTGGAAATAGGAATGGTTGTACATCTGGAAGATCTCTCATTTCGTTTAGAATACTTTCCAGTATAGTAGACATGACAACGACAGGATCTGTCCTTCTTCTATTCGCTGGTCTCTGTTGTCTTTTTAAATAATCACAATGATCATCGCCAGTGGCTCTTCTACGTTTCTTTGAATTAACAGCTTCTTTTGGTACTTTCAGTAACAAAGTTCTTCTCTTCATCTCCTCGGCATGCTGGAAAATTGAAATGAATTGGGAATAACAATGAGATCATATAATATCAATAGAAGAATATATCAGGAATCAATCATATATGATGATTACCTTTATAAGCTTCGAGGACAGCTTGACTTTGGTTCCATCAACGTTCACTAGGTCCTGGTCGTCAGTGTTTAATTGCTTTTCAATTTCCTCTTCTTGTTCCTCAGTCATGGCTACATTGACAGGGGCAGTTATCATACTGCTCTGATACAGTGGACACGCTTTGTTTGTTCTCATATGACCCACGTTACCACATGCGCCACACTTCAGCTTGAGATCTGGTTTGAGTTTAGGTTTTTTACGTTTAGAAGGAGAGATATCTGGTTTGGAATGCTTTGAGGATAAAGAAGAAGAAGGAAAGTTACAGAAAGGAAGGATACTGGCAGAGGATTGCGTTGTAGGTGTATTATTGGTGCTGCGATCAAACATATTGTTGGAAGAGAAGTTACTAGATGGTCCACCTAGCATCCTCTCACGTTCCTGATTCCTCTTGATCCTACGAAGCTGTTCCTGGATTCTACGTTTCTCTCTCTTCATCTCCTCTTTCTGGGCTTCGTCCAGGGTTGCGAATTGTTTTATAAACGTCTCATCCTTGGAATTACGGATTTTTATATAAGTGTCTATTACAGCTGGCTTTCGGACCAATTCCACTCTAGTGTATTCCTTGCCCTCAGGATTCCTAAAGGTCCTGTAAATCTTCAAGACACGTCCTTGCTGCGCATTAAAACTATTCACAGGACTCTCGTCCTCCTCGTCCTTCTTTTTCTCTTTACTTTTCTTATCCTGTTCTTGTACTTCGCCCATTAACATCTTTCTCAGCTCCTGTCTCTGCTGCTCCTCACGCTCCATCGATAGCTGAGTACTGGTTTTCTTGTTCGATAACATATTCTCTATGTTCTTACCCATTTCCTCAATGTCGGAACTGTCTTCCTCAGAACTCTCACCCTCGTCCGTACTTAGAACTTCGTTAGAGGACAAAACACGGTTCTGCAAGTCAAAAATTCTTTGGCATTCCTCCTTGTACCGTTCTTGATGTTCTGCGATAGAAAATCGATTTCCTCTCGAGAATTTTGTCATTCCTTCTTCGCCGGCCTTGGCTTTCTCCGTGGATAGGGTTCTCACCACGTCAATTACTTCCCAACGTGATAGTTTCTTGATTTCCTCCTCAGGAACACCAAACTTTCTGAGCAATGCTTTAGCGTTGTTCAATGAAAGTCGCCTCAAGTCAGCATCCGTTCCAGTTACTGTTCTCTTTGGTTGGGCTTCTTGTTCTTCCTGAAAAATAACATAATATTACGTTACATAACTTTCAGATCAAATAATTACAATGTTACATGAGTTTCATATACCTTGCTGATTGTTGGTTTATTTGGAACTCTCACATAAGAAAATCCTTCACCGCAACCCGTTGGATCAGCGGGACCAGCCAATTGTAATAGACACTTTCCTCTCATAGCTTGTATGTACGCTCTCGTTGTATTCCATGGAGCGACTTTGACCTCGTCGTCCATTTTCAATTGCATCTCCTCATCATCGTCATCCTGCGGCGTAAAGAGAAATTTCTCACCATAGCCAGCATCTTTCAATCTCTGTTCGGCTGCTATCATACTAAAGTAGGCACAACACTGTTCCGGAGACACCATAGCTCTTATCTCTTCTTCAGTGGGGAGTCGAAAGTCCGGTTTTATTACCCACCAGTTAGAATCCATTCCTGTTCTTTTGAAATCCGCACATAGTTTCAAGCGTTTTCTTATACTGCTTTCACTATGAGAGGGAAAGGCCTTTTTGATATCATCCATCTTTATTCTTCGTGGGGTGTCACGAGACTTCCAGAACAAACGATATATAAAAACCTGAAGGAAGTCCCTCACGAAATTATTAGCTCTCTTGGAATTCGGTCCAGGTACTTCATAAAGTGGACATTCCTGACCAGCGACGAACAGGGCGTCAACCTCTCTAATGTAATATTGCTGTCGTGTCCTTATCACCAAAAAATCTGTTTCAGGAATCTTATGCTCATATATAGGTGCACGGTACATATTATTCTCGACAGCCTGTATACTCTGTCCAGGTGTCAGTATTCCCAAGAAGGGACTTGTGTGAGCATACGCCGTCTCTCCATACTTATACTTCTGAGGGCCCTGATCCTTGCCCGCTTTTCTTTTATAATAATTCTTCACCTTCGAGCACATACCCACTTGATTCATCAGCGGTGGATGTTCCTCGGAGAACTCGACGAGGACAATGTCGCCATCACGACCTGTTAAATCCTCGGCAGTTCTCATAAAAAATACGTCTCCGCCTCCTGATGCGATTCTCTCTTGTTCTCGCTGCTTTGATTTTTTCTTTATGTGTTTCAACAGTGGTAGAAAACTGTGCGGTCCAGGATTTGCTAATGGGCCATGACTAAATCTTCTTAAAGGTGGCCTATGGAAGTTTCGTAGTCGCATAGGACCCATGTGGGTTTGTACAAATGGCGCTCGCAGCTCCACAACCGGAGTACTGTGTTGGATTAAATTTCCACCGCCTACCTTGAGCCTCAAGGTGGTTTCCGAGGATCTTGGCATGTAGTACGAGTCATTAGAAATATTAAAAGGATCTCTATCAGGTGATTTTGGTGGTGGTGGCGGTGTATCCTCCTCCAAAACGTTTATCACGCCTGCCTTTCCCAAGAGAAGCTTACTTTTCTTCACGTGAGGATGTGGTATCTTCACTTTCGGTTGACGCCCATTTTCCTTGTGCAAGAGTGCTGGGTCAATATCATCAGGAATTCCCAGAACGATATTTTCGTCATTTGGGTCCAAGGTGAGTATCTTTGGTTTGGGTATTTTCTTCATGTTCTCCGCATCCCAAATAACTTCCTCTTCCCAGAGACCATAAACAAGTTCCTCGTTCTCCACTGGAAATATCGAGTACCAAGTGTCGTCATAATTTTCCTCGCGTTGTTGTTGCTGACTTCCTTTTGGTACAGCTCTGCTTAAAAACATGACATTTTTTAAATAAAAGATTGGTAAGATGAAATTTTCTGTATACTGAAACGATATCATACAGTTTATTTTTCTGAGATTGCATGTGCAATGGAGTAGCAATCTGTGAAGTAGCTAAACGAACATTCGGAGCTACAGGAAGAGGATTTCCTTTTCCAGGTTGACTGAAAGCCTGTGCAGTACGATTACCACTTGAGGGAACCCAGCCTGCAGCGTTATTCTTACTGTTCAGTTTCTGCATCACCTACAAATTATTCAGAGGGAATTTCGTTACACCAGCACCCAGGGAACCTACGTAATTAAAATCTTAGCGATCAGTACCTTGTGTTTTATGTCGTCTCCATTCCAGACAACATCATCCTCCCAGTGCAATTGTGACACCATGAGGAAAGCATCATCGGAGAACTCTTCATCAGCTTTTAACTTTTCATCTTCCTCAGTTTTCTCGATTAATTTAAAGCCATAATTGAAACCATCACCAGTTTCTGGCACTTCTAACATGTCATACCAAATCTGTGCAGGTCCAAAACGCCAGTCGGCAACTTTTGGACCCATATCACCATTCTCACCGGATTCTCCAGTCTTTCCAGTCTGCTCTTTATCTTCCACAGGGAGTAAAAGCTTCTCCTCATCATCGGTACGACACTGATCTGGCGTCGGATCCGGAGCGTACTGCATAACCCATCCTTTGAATTTCGACTTTCTTTCATCATGATCCGAACCAGAATCAGAATCCTTAACGTCATGATGCCGTTTTTTCTTTCGTCGCTTGCGAACTCCTCTCCAGATCTGTGGTAAACTGCTGGGTTTCCCAGGACCGAATAATCTGGAAAATCTGAGGACCTTGTTCGCACGAAAATCAGGGAACAGTTCTGTTACGTCAATGTTTGCGTATTTTGATGGTAGCATAGAAGCCAAAGGTGTTTCTAATTTTCGTTGCCTGGCAGCTTCTGCTTCTTCTGGAGTAAGAACTTCTTTTTCATCAGGAATAGGTGGTGGAGGCATTAGCTGTGTATCTGATTTATTTATAACCTCCTCGTCGTCAGCATCATACCCTGTACTTTCCTTGTCAGCTTTCTTTGATAATGTGTCATCTATTGGAGTAAGGAATCATTATTACTACCTTGAGTTTAAAAGAATCAAGAAAAATATAAATATTTCTATAGTGTTTACATACTAATCTCATCAGCAGTGTCCTCTGCCAGCTCATTTATGTCAGAAAAATCAAGAGCAGTAGGTGACTTTGCTAAATAATCCACATCATCCTTATCCTCAGGCTCGCTCTTAATTTGATCATTCTCATCTTTTATAATTTCACCTTCTTTCTCATAATTTTTGGTTTCACTAGAAATCATTTCCTGGAGTAAGGAACTTAATCCTAGACGACTAAGCGAAGCCAAGTGCTGTTTAGCTTCAGGATCCAAGATATCATCTTCTAGCTGACCATTATCATCGATATTGCCAAACAGAAAACCAGTCATATTGATCCCAGCGTCCATATCCTTATCGTTATCGTCTTCAGAATCAGCCATTTTACTTGATCTTGATTAAGTTAAATAAACCATAAGAATTAGTACACTTCAAAAAATTGCGACATAGGTTATGTTTGGATAACAGTCAGTTTACTGATTTCATCCACAAAACAAATTATTTATGTTATTCAAGAATTCATAATTTCTTTTAAGAATTCTACATATACTGTATTTACCGATATTCTTTTGTATTAGTAATAAATCAGTAAAGAAATTTCAAAACTGAAATACTATATCAATCTGATGCTCTCCGCTGTTTATGACTCCATCACTGTCTATCAATAAATGAAAACAACCTTGAGCTGTATTAACATATTTATGGCTAAGTTTCCATTGTATAGAGTTTAAGCAGACTAAGCCAATCGCTCATAGGAGTTAAATGGATTTGACCAATAAGGCCTCTAAGCTTTGTGTAAACTTGCACGGTGGAAACTAAGCCTATGACTGCGTTCGTTTGTTACCTCCGAATACAGACGTTGGATTCCTACGGAAGCCCGGTAGTGACAACTGACTTCTTACTCGGTACGTCTAAACTTCTTCAACATACATCACAAAAAATATCTAGCACCTAAGAATATACGGATTTAGTTTCCACCGTGCAGAGTTAACTAGAGTCAAGCAGCCTCATTGGTCAATTCCATTCAACTCCTAAATGTGATTCATTGACTCTGTTTAAACACTGCACAGTGGAAAACTAAGCCACTGATAATGCGGGCCCAACCTAATAGGATTTGTCTTTGCCTGACGACTGCCATAAAATTCGTTTCAAGTGTAGAACACATACTCTCTTTACCAATATCTTATTGACGCATCTAGTTTTGAGGTATAACTATTGAAGAATTAAATTCAATTGCCGGAAATAAAGGGTCCGCCATTTGATCAATTTATGCAGAGTGTGTCAGTCAGAAGATGTATAGCGATGATAAACATGAAGACAGAGTGTATCAGTATCATCGACATATAGTACTGGACTGCTCACTGCAATAGCAGAAAGTGTAATGGGAATAGAAAGAGAGAGCGAATCGTAAGGACCGTGATGTCCTTTTCTACCATTTTTCTATTGGTCGAAAGGTTTCTGTATGGAAGGGGTTCAGGACTGTAATATGCAAAATAGGAACCATGTAAAAGATTACTTCGTGCATCTAGAATGCACGTTGTTAGTCCATGTTAGTCGAATCTTGAAGACAGAAACCTGCGTAAATGGAATTGATCAGTCAAATTTCAATTGTGATTACTTTATGCTAGTTAAGTTTATAAAAATTCAATATTGCAAAATGGTGTTTCGTTGTGTTGTGTGGGCCATCGCGGGACATATATTTTACTGCGCGGGGTTCCCTTATTCCTGATTCCGCTCCTGCCCAAGAGAAGGACAGCACTGTCCTTACGATTCGCTCTCTCTTTCTATTCCCGCTTACACTTTCTGCTGTTGCAGTGAGCAGTCCAGTACTATATGTCGATGGTTAGTATGAAGAAGTTCAGACGTACCGAATAAGAAGTCAGATGTCACTACCGGGCTTCCGTAAAGATGTATAGCAATGGCTTAGTTTCCACCGACACAGAGTATATGTTTCCACCGTGTAGGGTTGAAATAGAGTTAACCAATTAAAAATGAGATTTGAGTGGAATAAACTAACTTGATTGGTTAACTCTATTTCAACCCTGCATGGTGGAAGCATATGCTATGTTGGACACATCTAAAAACGAATAGGTGCGCGACTACGGAAATTGAAGAAGATTGTAAAGGGACTTTGTGGAAAAAGCAACCTAACTGTCAAGCTAATTACTGAGTGAAGCGTTTATTATTGATTGACTAATTGACGGCATAAAGATTCTGCTGAAGATATGAAAAAAGCTAGATAAGCTTTACTCAACACTACTGCATAAATCGTTATAACAGTGTTATAAAATTTAGTGCATATACTCGAGAGTTGATAAAAAAATCACTAATTACTTCAGGTACCCGTGATTTCTACTAATGGTAAGAAACTCAAATGGACCTTCTCAAATAGTTATTCTCCTGAAATGTTGTATCGAAAATACAATACAATTGAACATGCATTGAATATATATATTGAGATTTGTACTGGCATAACGTAAGACTTACAATCAGTATAGTATCATATTGCTATTATAAATTATCAGCTGTAAAGATAAGGAAATATTTGGATGGTGAACTCTATCCTCTAGTGTTTGTTATCTTTGCAATACGAAAATGATTATACAGCTTAAAAATATTATAGTGCCCACTAATTGTGGACAAAGATTTTGTATAACATTTGAAGAATTCTTTATTTTTATGACAATAAAGTTAATTAGTAGCATCAGTGGTCTTTAAAGCTTTTAATAATAGAATAAGCATGTAACAGTTATCGATAAAGTATACAAGTTAAAGAGAGCTACCCACGCTATTGGTTAACTTCATTAAATATTATATTGTGAAAACATGTTCAACAATTTTTATGACTGAAATTAACTTTAATAAAAATAGGGGCGAATCATTGGCTAAAGACAACTGTTGAAATACATGAGTGGGGACATTGCAACTGTCTTACCTCAAAATTGTCATCAGTCCCAGTTTCTGTATAAAAGCCCAATTGATTATTTATTTATCTTTAGCTTTCTTTCAGCTTGTTTTATTCATAAAAACCATCGCAGTATGTACAGTGAATTTTGCAGTACGGCCATATTTAGTAAGAGTGTTTTGGAGCACTTAACAACTTAGAGACAAAGATATCATTTGCTTGGACTATACAAGCCTCTACAAGTAATTAGTAGACAGTAGCTTAAATGATATAAAATTATTAGAAATTTGCTTACTTTTAATACAGCAAATTCAAATTGTCTGCTCCTGTAAAGAAGTACAGTTCAGATTAATATTAAACATGAGATATATGCTTCAATCGAAAGATGCAAAATATGTAAATGGTAGAAATTATGTACCTCTAGATGGATTCTTAGATATTTGAAGGTTTTCTTTAATTACATCTGAACCGGATGGCATTTCTTTTTTCAAAGATTCAGACACAACATAATCAACAGTTGGAATGTGCGGAACGGCCATTGACGCAGCAAATGGATCCGTTATCTCAGATCTATAATTTCATATAATTTATTGGAATCTATAAAATTAAGAAAGAATCTATTCTACAGCATAAAATATTGCATGATATACTTTGCAGTTGGTGGTGTTTCTGACGGTATATCATATAGTCTAGCTTGGGGCAAATGTCTTGCATAATATAAATATTGTCCATAATCTGATTGCTTTCTCTTCCTCTCATTGGGTGGTGAGGGCTTTGAAAGGGGTTTTATAATGGGCACTTCAGACCGTTTTCTTTGATAAGGTTCCCATTTGACATCAGGAATTGGACCCACTGTTGACAACTTTTTCAGGTACTCCTTATAGGGTTCCCTAGGTTGTCGTGGCTCAAGAACTTTCTTTTTCTATAGTGTAAAAATTAAATTATACAAGATCTATAAACAAGCATAAAGTAATTGAAGAAAACAGGGTGACTACCTCTGCTTGTCTAACATCGTGAGCGATGTGAATAAGTAGTGTGAGATTCAAAACCCAGATTATGATTAAACGTGAGAAAATTAATGTTGCGGTTATCGAGGGACCCATTGTAATTATTCCAAAAATAGAAGAAGAATTATAAGCGCCCAATGTATCATCCATGTGGTGAAGTCCCACAAATTCCAGAAGCTGCTGTAGATCCTGCAACATCTTCAGTTAAAATATTTGCATTTTACATAATACGAATTCTACAGATTCAAGGATTTCTAGATACCTCTGTAAAAGAAATGTCAACAGAGT
The DNA here is from genome assembly GCA_030142595.1 of Trachelus iudaicus. Taxonomy (NCBI): domain Eukaryota; kingdom Metazoa; phylum Arthropoda; class Insecta; order Hymenoptera; family Cephidae; genus Trachelus; species Trachelus iudaicus. Next base: position 291,766 of record JARQTH010000673.1, read on the forward strand.
AAACAATAGTGCCAGCTACATCCAATATTAGAAAGACAGCAGTGGTCACCAGCCAAGATGCTCGCAGTTTAACTCCCTCTGCTCCACGGGTTTCCGCTGCCGTAACGACTGTAAAAAAATATTATTTATATAAATTGATTAATCAATATATATATTTAACAAAAACGCACTTAGAAACAACAGTGATGAAATTGCCCAGACAAGGGATAACATCAAGTATACGATGATCCACACATAAGTTCTGTGGGCTGCAGTCGTCCCATTCGTTGGCCATAATATTGTCGTATTTGTGTCATCTTCTTGTAACTCGATTTCGACTGCTCCGCACTCACCACCAACAAAGTAAATGAATATATAAGTTTCTTGATAAGAATTTTCTTTTGGCAATGAAAACCTACTTCCTGGGATTGCAGTGAAAAGAAAAGTGTGAGAAAACCATCGCCTATCGAAATAATAGCTGATATATGATAAGATAATGACGGATTATCGTATTAAAAGAAACATATCTTCTTTAAGATAAATTGAATTGTAATCGGCTAAAAATTAATCCTGTTGTGATAATCGACCAATAACGATTTGCCGCAAGGCTTTTGTCGACCAATATTCTTACGACGGGTAATTAGAAATCAATATTGTTGTACGCATTGAATAACACTACGACTTAATCATCATTGACAATAGTTATGAATCAATATTATTATTGATCTGGTATTAGAATCCTACGAATTGAAACTTCCTATACTTACTATAAAAGTAAACCAAGTAGAATAAATAAGTTAATCCGCTGCTCTCTGTTACAGATATTTTGCAAGTATAAAGTAGAATACCAAGAATTGCTATGGCACACCATATTAGAGCTTGTATCTGTAATAAATAATGAATTAATATTCTAATCCGGTAACATGTAATAGAATATACATAGTAATCAAATCTATATCAAATATATTGTATTTTTATTAAGTGAAATTGTTAGAATAGATGTTACATCTTATTATTGTAACATACAAATTTAATTTTAATTAATGAATAAGTGTTTGAAATAAATCATTATACTTGTGACTTACCAAAGAAAATATACCGGCGAATATTGCTCTACTTTTACTGGATATGCGACACGCTGCCATTTTAGTTCTAACTTCCCAGATTTTCGGTTAGAAGTAACTGGGACTATGCGTCTGATTAATACAATTCCTATTGATTCTAAACCAGTGAGATATATACTCATGATCATTCTGATAAGATAAAACAGTGGCGGCTCAGCTGATTGATTATTGAACACAATAACGACTGTTAATCTTGATCTATGAAGCTTTGACATAAAAGAGAGTCCAACAGGCCTATGTACTCAACAGATACATGTATAAATCAATTGGATTAAAGGTGCAGTGAATTAAAAAGGAGTAGTATGTGCAAAATTGTTATATAAAAAAATTGGAATTTATTAAGAGAAATCGTAGACTTTACATATTGTTATACACAAGTTTGTATATTTTTTCTCCTTTCTTTTTTCCTTCATCTCCTTACGCTTTGAGAGACTAAAGTATTTATACGAATTATTAAGTGGTAGTGTGTGTGTACCTCCTGTAGACATGACTGGCAAAGGATATTGCTTAGACGAATTAGTACGACTTATGATCGATATTTATCATCACGCACACCCGTCTCTCTTTCAGCAAATAATGAGTAAATTTTTAGTCAACTGTCTGTGGTGACGGACTGCATCATAAGGTGCAGAATAAGGAACTTATAAGAACTCTAAAATGTTGAGTTTGAAATTTGAAGGAAAGAAACCCTTTCGCGAACTCAACAAATAATAATTAGAGATAAGTTTCATTCGCAAAAGTGTGAACATTTTCAGGAGACACTTCTGTTATTTTGTTTATTGTTTACAAAATTGAATTTGCCAAATATCGCAAGTTGTGGCTTGGCAAATCAATCGGATTTCGAATAGTTAATAAACTTAAGATCTACAAATTTGCATAGCGGCTACCAGTAGAGCTTTTGACTCCATAAAGAAAGTTGCTGTTAATCGCCATGCAAAAGTTTATTACCTATACAAATATCAGATTGATTTGACTTGAGCGAAAATTTGGTGACTACTTCCCCTCAATTATTACAAATGTAAGAAGAAAAAAAATTTAATACCTGGTAAGATTTTAATGGATAAGCACTGGAAATATGGAGTTCACTTAGTCCTTTCACAAACGAAAATAACAAACTTTTCAACAAACATGACCTCCTGTTTGTTGTTGGTAGACCTCTATGGTATCACCCTCTTCCATTTCTAAAGTTGTTGGTGTATCCTTTTCATTGATAGGTTGACCATCGAATCTGAATCTTACAGCAGCTATTGCTAATCCCTATGAAAAAAAATCAAAAACATGAGAAAGTTTGAGGGAAAAACCAATACAATAAATATAAAATGTTAATACCCACTACTCGGTCACAGTACGCATTCATGAGTTTGCGTAAAGGGGTGTGTTTCTTTATTTTGAATTGTACTACAGCATTATCCTGACCAAGTACTTTCAAGTTTATATGTTCAGGCTCAGTTTTGGTCTCCTGCTAAAAAAAAAAGCATACGTACAGGTTTTGTTCATGATAAAACAGTTCTCTTGTAAACAAGGTTAGAAAGTTACCTTCTTCTCATCCGACATGATGCACTCCTTTCTCCGGAAATTACTGTAACTTTGATATAAATATATCGTCCCTTTCACAAGATTTAGATTCTACACTGAACTTTTCCCGTCGGATAAATTATTTCTAGAGAAATGTTTTCTCTCAATAGAAATCCCGCCTTCGATTTACACAGTCAAAACGCAGACGCATTTGTTCATTTGGAGTTTCAGGAATAGTCAGTACTTAGAATGTTAGCTGCTCCGAATCCTACGTCAATGACTGGCAGTTCTAGTGCCTCTTCAATGTTAATCCTTTCGTCGAAATCGCTTACTTGTGGATGCAGCCATAATGCTCCTAAAATTCTTTCGGCGCTGTCAGCTATATCATCAACTGACACTTGACCTCAAGAATGAATAAGAATATAACGAACAAAGAAGAAGATTAGCAATCAGTATTAATTTTGATTAGTGGAATAGTAATTTTCATAAAAAACGTCGGGTTACCAAATTCGCACATCAAGCCTTTCTCGCATAGCAGCTTCTTTTCAAATATCCGTCTAACTTGGGGGTTTGTTATATCCAAGGAAAGAACTATATTGAAACAGCTAATATAGTATACGTACATAACTACAAGCCGTTAGTATATTATTGTATACTATACGCATTCAGTTTTATCAGAGTTAGTCTTTTAGGTTGAAGGTTAGATGGTCAGGATGAATCATATCGAAGAGGCGAAGCTTAGGCAGTCCTTAACGGATATGAGGGTAAATTTATGATTTTTTGAAGTTTCTAAAGTATGCCATAATAGGAATTATTTGCAATTTAGTTCATCATCGTATCATCTCGATATTGCATGTTTGACAGATCATCATATATTCACATACTACTAATTTCTAGGGATGTATTCTAAAATTCACTGTCAGTACTACAAGCATTGTTATGTCCTTATTGCGTACAGATAAACAGAGGTACCTGGAATACTCACAGTGAATTTTGAATCACATCCTAACAAGTATTGATAGAGACTTATTTTTCAGTACCAAAATCCAGAAATAACACGTAAAGATATTTCAAGTGTGCTACGTGTTTATGGAGGTTTAATACACAAGGAGGAACGGTTTGGTATGTCAGTTGAATATATCTTTGTTAGTTATTTACTAATAATATTTAATTTTTTTAGTATTCAATAATGGCTCTTGTAAGGAATTACTTAATTTGCAAGGAACAATTCCTGTTAGCTACAAAGGTAAGATTAGTTGGATTAAACATGTATGTTTCAGCACTTATATATATTTTGATTTTCAGGCAGTACCTATAATATTCCAATATGCATTTGGCTGATGGATACTCATCCAAATAATGCGCCAATGTGTTATGTAAAACCAACAGCAGATATGACGATAAAAGTCAGCATGTATGTGGACCACAATGGCAAGATTTATTTGCCTTATCTACATGAATGGGTTCCTGTAATTATACACAGATATACTGTGATTTTCTAGCAATATGACACTCGAATAAGTGCATTATAATTTACAGCATTCATCTGATCTATTGGGTTTGATCCAAGTAATGATTGTCACATTTGGTGAACAGCCTCCAGTTTATGCGAGAACCAGATCTGATACTCAGTCAACGTCTACACCATACCCTGTTCAACGTAAGTAACTTGGTATTAACAAATAAACTTCAAATGAGTAAAACTATATATTTTTTTAGCAGCATTCATGCCTGTTCCTAGCACAGGATCTAATTCAAGTGGATTCCCACCGTATGTTCCTACATCACAATACGGCTCAGGAAACACTGCCTATCCTCCATATCCAACAGGTGGAGGACCTACTTTTCCTCAGTCTGGTTATTCTCCTTATCCAGGAACTACACCAAGTTATCCTGGACAATATGGTGGTCCATATCCAACACCATATCCTCCTGCTACGCAACCAGTGAGTGTATTGATCACTTTAAGCACTTTTTGACTTTGTGCTAAACGTTTTCATTGGACTTCTAGTCCCCAACTCTAACTGAAAGTTCTGGCGGCGGCTCGGGTACAATCACTGAGGAACATATCAGAGCTTCACTTCTTTCTGCTGTGGAAGACAAACTACGTCGACGCTTGAGAGAACAGTTTTCTCAGTTACAAGCGGAATTAGAAACCTTGCGTAGAACGCAGCAGGAACTCGTTAATGGTTCTAGTCGGCTCAAGGATCTCTTTAGTAAACTTCAGAAAGAGAAATCGGAGCTTGAAAAGAATATAAATATTTTGCAAGATAAGGAGACCGAACTTGAACGTGAGATTTCAAAGCTCTCGGAGAATCAGTCCATTGACGTGGACGAAGCTGTGACTACTATTGCACCACTATATAAACAGTTAGTAAAATTTTATATAAATTTATATCAAGCATCTGGCCTAATTTCACGTGAAATGTTATATTGATTAGAGTAGAACTTAGATTAATCGAGGAACTCGGGACCGAAGGTTCCACGGATAATTGAAACCCCGGTTGATCCGAATTGAACGTAATTTAATGTTTCGATCAGTACAATTCCAATGCACACGAACTCTTACTTCTATTGTATATTTTTGGTTTGTCCGGAAAGTTCGTGCCGATTTTCGGCATGACCGGCCTTTCAATTTTCCTTCAAAATCGGCACGAACTTTCCGGACAACCCAATATACTACTATATAATAGAAATAAGAGTCGTGTGCATTGGAATTGTACTAATACATATAAAGCTCTCTTGCTTCTTGTATGTATATGTATATACATATTGAGGTAGTGAGCAAAGTATTTAGAGTGCAGACATGTGTCGCGCGTCGCACGGTCATGTAAAGCTTGACGCGTATGAGGCGCTGGGAAGCACACAGTTAACACATTGAACCCGAAGCCGCTTTTGCTTTTGATTTTCTGTTTAGGCTGTGCGTAAATATAGTAAATGCATTACATTTGATACTGCCAGTCCCTAGGCACTTACGCCGCTTGAAGACAAAGTTTAATCTCAGTGCCCAAGGATCGTTGGCGCCTTTAACGAGTTAGACTGTTCCTCGGATAACCCAAGTCCGGTCAATCGGGGTTCTAATGTATTTGCTAATTCTATTCAAATATGATTATCTTTTATAGAATGCTTAACGCATTTGCTGAGGAAGCTGCCACTGAAGACGCCATATATTATCTTGCTGAGGGTTTGCGTAGCAGTATCATTGATTTGGATGCCTTTTTAAAACAAGTAAGACAGCTGTCAAGAAGACAGTTCATGCTGAGGGCCTTAATGTTGCGCTGTCGACAAAAAGCAGGACTGGCTGGCTGATGGACTGGAGTACCATTAAGAGATTATTAATACACTTTGAAAATATAATTATGTGCTATTTTACTATTCAAACTGTCCATGTATCTAAACAAAATAAAAATTATATACCTACCGGTAAATTATCATTTAAGTATATGATGCTGTATTAGCTTATTGTTAGATAGAAAACTAGATAAATACAATATTTATATACATGATTGCATTTATTGTAAAAACAAGAAAATGAGTGAGTTTTACTGGAATGATCGGTTTGAATGTATCTCCGCACAACAGTAAAAAATTGTTACAGAATAAATCCTGTTAAATCTAGTGGTGATAACTTTAGCTGCAATAAAAAAAAATGTGTTACAAAAAACTCAAAGCAGACTTTGTTCATTAAATATATAAGTTTACCTAGACATAAATTCCGACCCAGAGAAGCAGAAAGAGTACTCCAAATCCAGAAAATATAGCAGCAACTAATGATACAAGCAATTCCTTGAATATGTCACGAGTAAACTTGGTGCTGGTTACTTCGTAGACGAAGAACCATGCTGTGAAGAATATCCCAATGCCTAAGAGCACCACAGCCAGCAATGGAAAGATGGCTGGGTTGACTGGTGAGACATACCTTGTCATAGATTCAATTTCAATCTGTACCAACAAGTAAAACATATCGAATTAATGAGAGAACTCTGTAGTCTGTGATTCTAGCAGCAAAAAAAAATTCTGGATCAATTATAATTGAGAATCACATAATAGGATAGTCACAAATTTTGTCACTTTGAATTGAAATATTTGTTATTCTAGAAGCAACACAATTTTAAATAGGAAAATATTATTCAACTTGTTATATACCATTCTGATATTTTGACGTGGCTTGTGACTGAAACAGTACCGGTGGCACTTGAACGAGAGCAGAAAGTACAAATTGTGAAGGTATTAAAATTATATCGAAATATCAAGAAAGGCTCACGAAATTCGTTTGTTCTCAATGCAATAAAAGCTAAATTTGTCCAAAATTTGTCGAACGCATCAATGGCTGTGTTTCCACCGGAATCGAATGGGAATTGAAATGCATTGAATGTATACTTATAGTTTAGTAATCTATAGTTATACAAAACACGTATTTATTGGTATATATTCAATATATATCTCTTAACTTGATACCAGTGGAAACATAGGCCCATATTCATAGCCAGTTATTCATTTTAAACACGACCTTAAGACATCCTCTGCCATCGTGTTATTATTACTATATTTATGGTCTTAAGACTGTGCTTTGTCTCAAACACTGACTATGAATACGGACCATAGCCAATATCCAATATAATTTCGCCTGCAGGAAAGTAAGCCTTTACGTGGCACATCCGTCTTTTTTCTTGCGCTTTTCAGAACGTTGCTTGGGTGTCGTGAAACTGTGTCGATGGTAGTTTTTCTGGCAGAATGATCGAGGAATAAGGAATTATCTGATTTATAATGAAACAGAGAAGATGCTAGTGAACCAAAATATTTATTGAGCTCTTCATAAGCTTCCGACTTTTTTTGGGGGTGAGATTTAATTTTGATCACAATGCACCTTCCTTCGGGTTTACTATAACCTTGCGTTCTGTCAATATGTCAAAAAAATACGTTAGTATTTTACGATTCACAACAATTCATATCAAAGAAAGGAACCATATTCTTTGAATCTAATATTACAGAATTGGTGATTGTTGCCTCTTAACAGTTTTAAGCTGATTTTGGGTATAGCATAATGGTTACCTTTAGATGATGCTTAAATTTTGAAGTGTATTTAACATCAAGGAATTATCGCGAATTACCTTATTAAAAGCACATTGAATTCGTTCTTCAAATAACAGCTTTTTATAGTCATGTTGTAAAATATCACTTTTCATTGATATAACTAACAATAGATAACAATTATTTTATTTGATCTTCATCAATTTTAATTTACAATAAAATGTACAATTTTGTTATCAGATCTTATGTGGTTGGGTGAAGTTTAGGTTTAACTTATGCAGTTTGTTGCAATTTGGTTCTTAGCTTGTATATCTTTACGTCAGTTATCCCTTCAGGAGATATATCTTTGAAAACATCTGAAATATATAATTTTTTTATAATTGACATGTAGTCAATTTTATGTCACCAGGTAATGTTCAATAAATGAAATTTTGGATAGAGTTACCATCAAGGCCGGCATGTTTGTGAGACTCTGGCTCCACACTCTAACGTGGGATGAATGAGGAAGAATTATTGAAACGGTCAGCTGCAGAGAGGGATAGAATATTCAGCTGCTATGACCGGGGTAGAGAAAATGGGGTTGAAATTGACCCTTGGGAGGATCCTGCTTACGAGGTTTACCATACAACCGATAGATATGGATTTATCCAGTATGTTATATATCATTGTTTAAACTATTTGTTCCAAATTATTTCCTGAAACCAGTCTATACATGTCTCCAATTTTCTTTTTAGTGATAAGAGATTGCCAATGAAAATGGATCCAAATGAAATTAAACTTCATCATGTGGAAATGGAAAGGGTAAAGAAATGGGAAAAAATGACAAAGGACTGGGAAAGCGCCAGCACTAAGGAAAAATTACGGCGCAGGATATACAAAGGCATTCCCGATAGATTTCGTGGGCAAGTCTGGTGTCTTCTTCTGGGTGTTAAAACATTAAAGAAAGAGCAAGCTGGAAAGTACGATGAAATGTTAAAACTCGCTAGGCAATGGTCAACAGAAATTAGGCAAATTGATGCAGATGTTGCTAGGCAATACAGGGATCACATTGACTACAGGTGACACTTTTTCATATAAAATTCTTGCAGCACCATTCTTAAAACAGTTTTAAATGCTTTATTTACTTTACTACAGGGAAAGATACAGTATTAAACAACGTTCCATGTTTTACGTTCTGGCTGCGTACAGTATGTACAATATGGAAGTTGGGTACTGCCAGGGTATGTCCGTCCTAGCTGGATTGCTATTACTTTACATGAATGAGGAGGACGCATTCTGGGGACTTTCTGTATTACTTGCCGATAAGAAATACAGCATGCACGGTAGAACATTAAACTTAAAGTTCAATAAACTTTTTCTACAGCAGGATAGTATCTTGATTTTTATTTTAATAAATTAGGATTCTACGTGGACGGTTTTCCAAAACTAAATCGTTTCATCGAGCATCATGATAAAATCATGAATAAATTCCTACCAAAACTTAAAAGGAAGCTGGATAAATGCGGTTGCGATTCTATACTCTATGCCCTTAAATGGTTCTTCGTAGTATTTCAAGAAAGGGTAAGGCGTCTTATATACTGTTACGATATAATTCAATGTTTCTTCAATCATGTTAACCAAGTTCATTTATATCTAGACTCCAGTAACCCTGGGTCTTCGTATCTGGGATATATTTCTCCTAGACGGTGATAGGATTCTTCCGGCAATGGCGTACACCATAATGAAGATGCATAAACGCTATCTCTTACCGATGGAGAGTCTCGATGAATTCTGTAATTATCTGCAGATGAAACTCGAAAAGGATTTCGGCTTTGACGATGACACCGTCATTACTTCAATGGAACGCAATATAGAGGAACTTAAACGTGCCAAATTAGATTATCCTGGACCACCATTGCCGCAAGAATTGCCACGGTATCCCTTTGGTACCTTTAAGGAACCCTCTTTTACAAGCAAGGTAAATTTTTCCCCAAAAGACTCAACGAATGAATACATGTCTAAATGAATTACTTTATACAAAAAAAATTGTCTCCAAACAGGTAGGAAGACGTAGTGAAGAATTCAGTGAGGCCCAACATGTCATGAGAGATTCTGTCACACAGCGTAGAGACATGGCCGTAATGGAAGAAACAAGGGATAGTTCGACACCCGTGGATCCCGTAAGCTGCGGCGGACTCGGCGGTGAGTTAACTGATAGTGAGAGTGTGATTTACAGTAGTGCAAATCCTAGCTCGATTTATTCTGGTCGTGACAGCACCAGCGTAGACGGAGAGACTGATAACGAATTAAATTCAGATAATGAGTTCATGATCATATACAATACTAGACTCTGAGAGAGCTTCGTGCCATCTCTTTGTGTTACTCCAGTACCGGATTTCCAGGGTACCTTAGGATTATAGTGCTCTTCCCATTTCCTTTCTTCTACCCTTTTTTACCTTTCTTTTTTTTTGTATGTATGCAACTTTTCCATTTGATGTAGTCTCAATTAACTTCTGCGTTACATTCGGCTAGCAGTATGTCCTTGTACTTAATTTTATATTAGAGTGCCATTGCTGTAATTATTATGTGTTCTGTATACGTACAGCGATCGTTAGAGACACTGTCAAGATCTGTAGAGTAAGAGATTATTTAATCACAAATATTCTTACCTGCGTTAACTACGTACCAATTAAGTTTAGTAAGGATTAGTTGAGTAAGGTCAATAGGGATAATAAGGCGACCATATAAGGCCTGGCGTACTGGACGACTTGTGCAATTTGTAGAACTGAAAATTCATAGCTTTTTATTCGTCAAATTTGTTCCCCGTGACAGATTAAGCGAAACAAAAGTCCTTGTGTTTCCTGTAGTACTAGTGGCACGTGTCCGAAAGTACCATTGGCATAATTGGGTAATAGTTTCCTCAATCTCTTATCGTTTTTTTCTCAATTAATATCACTTGTTTAACTTCCACTCACTGCAACATTTACCCTTGGAGATTATTCACTTACTTTGTATTTCATTTGTTAATGTCTGCGGTGTATTGAAGAGAATCGGAAGCTTATATTTTATACTTTTACTAGCTTATGTAAATGAAAGAAAAAAAAGGCTCGTTTCATAATAAAACAAAAACACTAATCTTGTCTTGGAAAAACTTTTGATTTCCTTCGCATGTATTTCCCATGTGTTTTTTGTTTTCAACTGCACGCACATCTTTTAATGCCTTTCTGCTCGTCACGTTACATTATTGTTTTGTCATTATAAATGGACTATCTCACTGTGAATCACTTTATGTACGATTAATCATCAGATAGTCAAAGGCGCACCAGGAAGTATCAAAGTTGACGGTCCGCATCTCCTTCAAATCGAGAATTAAGTCCTGATAATCGACACGATTATACGAGCAAGAAGAATATCTGCATCGTTTAATATTGTTCTCGAGTTCGAAGAATATTTCAATAGAATCCCACCACGTCCTAGTAGTGTTTCTGAAAAGTGGCTGCTAATGGAAGTTATGCAGATGAATCCTTATTTGTCGGGGATAACAAGGAAGCTCCTAATGTCGTGTGCACGATCCTCTTCCAGGAAGTAAATTCTCCTTCGATCCGAGTCTGGAAGACGGGACCTCACCGAATGGTTCCAGACGTTCCCTGGCAGACACTTCGGTGACTTCCACGGCGGATCTCTCGGTGTTCAGCTCGGCGACAAGATCGCAGGCGCTGGACAACAGCCTCGACACCCAGAGTAACATTTCGGATGGTAGCTCAGGAAGCGGCGGACTTCCTACCCCGAGAGCCACGCCGCATCAACCAAGTCCTGATGTGGTGAGAATCTACGTTCCGTACACGCCACCGTCGCCGGCATCCTATAAGGACGACCTCCCTCGCACTCTTCCTCGCTCCTTGGAAACGAACAAAATTCGCATTCGGGTTGATCCCGATCAAACTCCCATCGTCGAAAATCTCAAGCCTTTTTCGCTCGAGAGTCCAGAACTCGAGCTTGACCTCAAGTAATATGATCTTCAGATCTCTCTCTTTCATTTTGTCTCCTTAAAAACTGTGCTAGAAAAGAGTATCCCAGTTTACATGAAAATTGAGAGATTCAGACGGAGGAAGGCAAAATTGATAATGGGAGGACTAACTACAAATGAAAAGCAAACGAAAATATGGATATATTGTAATATAGATGACTATCAGAATTGTTGAATATATTATACATAGGGTTATTTAGATGGGTCATTCAGTCAGTGGACTCAGGGCCTTTATGCCTGATTATTCTAATCATACTCTAATCTTCAATTAGCTACTCATTATTATGTTTCTCTCCACCTTCAGGTATATAGTCATTGATTATTGACTCTTTAAACGAGATCCATCTTTCACATTTGTCAATTATTATTTTTATCCATGGTTTCATTATTCGTGCACAAGCAATAGATAACTTATTTTCACATTTCTCGGTCAGCCTACTGACTCCGACAATTGACAGGAAGTAGAGTCCCTCGACTCTTATTTACTGGTCTTGCAACTGTACTATATCTAATGGTTTTTTTTTTATTTCTATTAATATGAATATTCTAATCAATAATTGGGCATGGAAAATTAATCCTCCCCAATCACATCAGGAGAAGACAAAAAATTGGTTGTCACCTATTTAAATTCAAGTTTTCTTTGATGGGACCTAATCGAGGAAATATTTAATAATTCATCTTTGATGGGCGGTAATGGACGTGAAAAATTACTCTCTCGCCTCCGCTCATTACATATATTTATATATATAGTTATTATAGTTTTTACATTACACAATATGATTTTTATACTTTTTCTCATAAGTCGGGAATTTAGCAACGAGAGGATGCAAATTCCGCATTCACGAATTCACCAAAAGACGAATCTATAGGCAGCAAGGAATGTAACGATTGAAAACAAGAACAGTCATATTATGATATTAATTACTTTGATAAGATGTATCCAAGTTCAGAACATTCCTAGTTAATTATAAATACGCATAAGGATTACACACGACGAGGAATTACTTAAAGCGAGACTTATATCAACGACGAAACGGAGAAGGATAAAAACAACCGAGAAATACACCCGGTTCCTATTGGAAAATATGAATGCATCAATCTCAAATTGATCAGAAGAAAGGAAATAAAGGATATAAAAAGGATATAGCTCCTTAGACAATAACGACACTGTTTCTATACATTGAAATTTCATAGTCACGTACGAGAGATGGTACTATAATCTTTGTTTGTCGATCGAAAGAGGAAAATAAGTGAAATGAAGAAAAAAAAAGAATCAAACGATAATTAGCTTTCATTACTTTGAACGTGATAAAGAAAAATACGGTTCGAGTCTGTGGCCTAAATCTATTTATTATAGAATATATGTTAACAAAATTATTTCTCTTTTATGATATATAATCCGCAAAGTCCACGGATGACGCACTCAGATAATTAATTTAGTTCTGTACGTTTCTACGAAAAAAAATCTTCTTAGTTTCAAAGGCTCTCCTATATTAGACCAGGATAATTTAGCCATATGTTTAGCTGCGACTATCCTGTCCTCGAAGAGGTCCTACCGACCATGGGGACGATCAGGAAATGCAGGAAGCAATCGCGAACGTGTACTCCAATATTATTAGCAATACGACTGTCTGGTCTGACGGAATGAAAGGACACGCTTAAATGTAAATCACATAGTAGGCGTGTAAAAATAATTAGATTAAAATTCCATTGTTGATTAAATCTACTATTAATGATAGCGTCAATATTAAAAAGAAAAATGTAAGAGTGAAATAAATTTTAAAAAAGAGTTATCTTCTGGGTAAGATGACAAAGAGACTCCTGCGACTACAATGAAGAATAATGAGAATCAAAGGAAGAAATTTATTTGCGTTTAGTCGCCGATGAATGACTATACATAAATTGTATTAAAAGGTAAATTTTAAACGAAAAATTCCCTCTACTCTGGTATAGAAACAATGTTATTAAGAAGCTTCTGAAAACATCTGACGTAATATTTTAAGAAAGGAAGTATCAGCACCTAATCCTTTTTTATAAATGTTCTAGTATAGTTGAGCGATGAGACATAATATAATATAGCGCGTGCTTTGACCATCTAGCAAATTCTCAACCAGATATAAGGGAATCATTGAGTATAGATTAAGCGAAAACTGATGTTATAAAGTATAGTAAGGCGCTATGTGGACGTTTGGCAGTGTAAGAAAGGACAATGGCGAGCAGAATGAAGATAAAAAAAGAAAAATTAAATCATAGAGATGATATTAACGATAAGAATCGATTGCTATAAAGGCAAAGCACGAAAACTGTATATTAAAATGAAAGGACAATGTAATAGAGATAAAAGAAGTAATATCGATTGTCCGTCGGATGTGCTTAGTGCGGTGGGAATAATAAAGTAGCCAAATAAGCTTTTTTGACTAAATTATTATTTATTGTACAGGCAGTACTGGGCATCAAGCTCTCCATGAAATGTACGGCGATGACCGCGTACATAAATCTACCTAAACCGAATGTACAGTTTTCAATTTTATTCTCTTCTATTTTGGTAATGCAGGTGAGACGGAAACGTTCTCCCTATTGTTAAATAACTTTTTCGACTTTCGTGATTTTCACATTCCTTTCATATACATACTTCAGTTAAGAAGTAAACAATAGTAATCAGGAACAAATCTCGCCTAATTCCCTAATATTCTGTAATTCTTTAATCGTGTACCCTAGTAAAGAAGAATATGTACAGGCTTGCTGGCGAGCTTAAAAAAAATTAGAAAGACTTTTAAAGCCTTCTCAGACTCACTTTTCATAATTTTTCGTAACGACACTTTTCTAATAAATATTGCGGTGATAATATTACAAGGGGGTGGTACAACACGTAACTAGGTTTATGATACAGTGACTTTATCCTAGTCTTCACTCAATGCTCACTTAAGATAAGTACACCGTGATAAAACAGTTTTTTTTCTACAGTATCCTTTTAAGAAAAGGTTTTTCCTCGTTGATTGGTACCGGTTTGCCATTTACAATCACTTTTGGACCGGTGTAATAACGCCACAAGATGCTGCTTCCTCGTTTTAGTTGGTTCGTGGCGGCTAAGTGTGCCCAACAATGAAGCCAACTGTCATAAATTGGCATTTGAGGTGGAAGGCCAGCAACGAGGCTAATGTATTAGATAATGGTATTAGTAATTTATCATTATTGAGTCCTTTACTTTTTAATACTTTTAATTACTCACCCACAATTATTTACAGCCATACAGTGAGACACTACCAACAATGGGTATGTAATTGTAGTTGCCAGGAACTATGAAATAATCAGAACATAGTTACTCAGCAAAGATGACAAAGTTGTTTAAAAATGAGAGCTTACTGTCATCGTGGGGGATGTATAGGTTTTTGCTTCCCGATCCTGAATAACATACTTATTGATGACATACGTAGAAACTCCTACCATTATAATTGCTGCTGTATTTGCAAGCAGACGCGGTACTATTCCCGCATAATATCCCATAATACCATTTGCTCTATAAACCTCAATGAAGGAATGGAAAAAACCACTAAAAAGAACATAGATTTCTAAATTTACAGAATTCATGACATAAGCAATCGAAAGATTCTAATACACACTTGTACTTGGTTTCTCCTCCCACAAATTGTGCCATTGTCCTTGTAGCAATGACATCTAAAGGATGCCTTACAACTATGACTACAATTTTGCTAATGAGTTCCCTTATTATATCCTGTATGCATCGTTTACGCCTGTTAAATAGAAAGAAAATGAAAAAGGAATATTTTTATTGCACTTTCTTGATGAAATATACTTCTCAGGCTCTGGTAGATCCTCTATGTCAACATCAGTATTCTTTTCATTTTCAAATACAATGCAAGATGCTGTTTTCTCGTAAACATACTCATTTAACGTAAAGGCACAGAGTTTAGGGACAAGACCCCTGTAGCAGCCAGTAAAACCATCAACATTCTTGATGTATCTAACTGAAACATTAAAGGGGGTACTTAATGAGGTCTAGTTTCTATGATTAGAATGGGTAGCAAAGGTCAATGAAGAGTTTGGTAGTAGCAAACAAGTAATAAATTGGTATACCATATTCAAAAACAGTAGGCAGAGCCAGTGCAGGAGTACCGAATAGGGTCGTAGTCGGTCTTGGTGGTATGGGCTCGTGACCGATCTGAAAAATCCAGTAAATAAACGCGTCAGGATGATAACCTTTTTGACTTTCTAGGGCATAATTCGGTGGATCCTTCTACCTGTATTAAAACTTTCGCGTAGTCGATGGGGTGTGATATAGTGTTGACCAATATACGAACGGCAATCCGCGACCAAAGAGGTTCTTCTTTCGTTTGATTCATCTTTTAATTTCAATTTGACCCGGCGCCTTCTAAATTCTTTCTCCCTGTACCATAGACATATAGTATGTTATCTATATTCCACACCTACAACGGCTGAATGAATTTCTACAGAGAATAGAAACTCTTCTGATATTACAACAATGAAGTTACGGCCTGTTCATCTGCCAACACGAAGCAATAATGCGAAACAACGGAATGAATTTGTCCAATTTTCAGCCAATCACTGGCAAACAAGAAGACCCTGAATGATCTTCGATCGGTAGTTCACATTTAAAACCGTCTGATTGTACAATAAATGGCGATTCGTAGAGTGATCTATTCTGTTCTAAGTTTCTTCTTCTTCGTCGTTAGTAGTTGAGTTGAGTTGAATACATACGAGGCGATAGTTCTACAAGGGAAGCTTTCTCCATAATTATGGCTTTCAAGACATTAGAAGAAGCTTATTGAAACCGTGTCGTGTTTACTATCGAATATTCACCAGGGTGTCCTAGCGCACTACTCCAGACGTCAAAAACTACGACGTCTTTTTCGGGTTCTGCGTTTACTCAAGGAAGGAGTGACATTTACAGCTAAATCCTGGGAAACTATCTGACTATGTAATATTTTCGTGCACGGTGCGACGACCGAACGATCTTTCCAGACATTCCCTTATCGTGGCTGGACGAGATTGCGTAATTAAACGATCCACTATTTATCTGTTATGTTCTTTTACGGAAAAATATACTTCATTCATCTTCTTTGCAGCTTCTCAATCGTGCAGATGATCTGATCTCTTTGGAGCATCTACCAAGTCATCCTCTGTTTAGGACAGAATTTCTTGAGTTAATGTAGTTAAGGGATATACTTCTTATCATGTTCTGGGCTAATAATTATGTCTCTTCACCCCACATTGAAGCACTCCTCAATAAAGAGGTTATAACTTATTGTTATACATTTTTTGAAATGGTTTATTGATACTGTCATCTATTTGTGACACTTTTGTCTCGAGCAATTGTCGTATATCATGTGCTTTTTGATATTTAGTATTGAAATGTGATACTGTTTTAGGATGTCACGTTGCATGAACTTATGGATGAAGAAGACATTTTACAGGAATGCAAAAGTCAAAATAAAAAGCTTGTGGATTAGTAAGTGCTCTGATAGTAATAAACAAGTATTCGCATTCTTGCAATTAATTTGATATTGATTAATTTCAGTTTAACAAGACCAAAGGTTATGGAGGAATTGGTAACACTCACAACAAGAGAACCATCTCTCAATATAGATGAACGTTGGAGATATAAATATTCAAATGTTGCTTGTGAGTTACTTACTTCTGAGGTTCCGACGCTCAACGAAAAATTAGCAGGTATAAAATTAAAAAATTTTTTTATTGTCTCTTGAATAAACTCAATACATACAATGCTTTAGGGGATGAGACACTGTTGTCCAAGCTGTATGCCTTCATAGATACGGATGAGCCATTGAATCCATTACTAGCATCATTTTTCAGTAAAACCATTGGAGTTCTAGTAGCTCGAAAGAGTGATCAGGTAAAAATTATTATTTTTGGGCAAATTATTCCTTTAGGACAATCGAATGAATAATGCCATTTTCTATTCCCTTTTTGTCCTGCTCCTCCTCAATCCAACAGAACTGGTATTCCTATCAGTTCACGTGTCTCCAGGTTCTAGAGTTTCTGAAAAGTCGCCAGCGTTGCGTCGATCTTCTTCTGCGACATTTAGAAACTTCTGCTATAATGGATTTGATTTTAAAGCTGGTGACTCAAGTGGAAGGCAACGATATGCGTCAAAATATTCTAACCGTAAGATCTTGGTGCTCGACGATGTGGAAATTCTTATTTATGAAAAAATGTTATTTTCTTTAGTGGTTGGACAGTCAAGATCTGGTGCAGAGACTTGTACAACTTTTGTCACC
Organism: Trachelus iudaicus; assembly: GCA_030142595.1. Taxonomy (NCBI): domain Eukaryota; kingdom Metazoa; phylum Arthropoda; class Insecta; order Hymenoptera; family Cephidae; genus Trachelus; species Trachelus iudaicus. The sequence goes on from JARQTH010000673.1 coordinate 309,699, forward strand.
TTCTGCAGGGGTAACAAGACATGCAAACGCAGCACAGCTGCTTTGCGATATGGTGAAAGGAGCCCGTGAGAACAGAAATACTATGGAACGTGTAGATCCTGATCCCATTCTGTATACTCTGGAATCGTAAGTAAAAGAGTTATTTTGTTTTGGAATCCAGGTACGGTAAAAATCATGACTTATTTCCTTTATACAGAGATGAAATTGTAACTTTGCTACTAGAAACAATATTAACTGGAGAGAAAATGGAAAGTAGCATCGTAGGTGGCATACAAGTTCTTCTGGTTTTGCTTGGTCAGAAAGCCAGCAAGTAAGTATTAAGGTATTACCTTGTTGCCAAGTACTTATATCATTCAGCAATCCATACAAAATGTATTGTGCTTATGTTGTAGTGTGACCAACGAGGGAGACGTACAAGGAATTGGAGCTGGAGAAGATTTTACCGATAATAAGCAACAAACTAAAATTTCAATAGCTACCTTGCCGTACCTGGAACATTTTCACCAACTTCTTTTGGACCCGCCCAAGGTAAATACAATAACGTATGAAACAATCAGCTTTATTAATATTAAAACGTATATCTTTTTCTTTTTGTGCTGCACAGAAGCCTGCAGTGAAAACCACTGCAGGAATATTGGAGTGTCCTTTGGGAAACACAAGACTTCATGTTGCAAAATTGCTAACGTCTCTCCTATCGACAGAAAATCCGAAAATACGGGAGAAACTAGCAGAACTAGGAACATTCCAAACTTTACTGGTAAGTACGATTTGGCTTAAAGGATAATAGGTATAATTGGAAGAAATTTGAACTTTATCTGACAAATGAATGTAATCCTTGCAGGATTTATTCTTCAAATATTCGTGGAATAATTTCCTGCACACTCAAGTAGAACAGTGCTTGGCCCTAGCGATAAATAGCACTTGTCATGATACTAATGATATTATTTATCCTCACGTAAGAACCAAACGATATAACTGTAATAAGTGTTATACATCATACAGAGCTAAAATCTGAAATTTTTATTTTTCAGCTTTTTATCAAGTGTAGATTAATTGATAGAATTCTCGAGGCCTGGGATAAAAATGACAACAAACAGTAAGTACTTCATTCTATTTTATCTGTCCATTAGTTTCCTAATCACTATATTAATTAATTACACTAGGAACACAGAGAAAGGTGTCAGACAGGGTTATATGGGACATTTGATAAATATTGCCAACAATATCGTGGCTCAATGTGAGGAGAGCAATGTCAATAATTTTTTACAAGCCAACTTGTCCTCAGAATGCCTTAATAAGTGGGAGGCCCTAGTGTCCAATCAACTCGCCGAGATCAACAAGACTCATCAGATACAATTGGTAAGGCAGAGTAGTACATCGCCTGTCACATACGGTTTTATTTATGTAACCTTTACTACATTGTTAAGAGGATGCCGGATCTCCTATTTATCATGCGAGTAAAATGTAAATAACAGGAGTAATCTGACTCGAAACTTTTCACATTTTTAAAATTCGTATAGAAATTTTTGAGGTAGATTACACTTTCAGTTTTGGGTTCATTATTCCGATAGCGATGTCAAAATGATAGTTAACCTAGCAAAATATATGCTGAACTGCGTTTTAAGAAAGAATCTCTGTCAAAAACCTGTTATTTATCATTTTTATTTACATTTTACTCATATGGTGATAAGAGGTCCAAAGTCCCATTAGGACTAAGGTAATGAAAATCTTTGAAATTTTCTTAGGGTGGTATACCCCAAACGTGCATGACCAATTCCGACGAGAATCCAAACGAGTACAATACATTTTCACACGATGCGTACATGCAGCAGGTTCGTATGACTCAAAGATAATATTCTCTAAGCGTTAAAGACTATTTTAAGATTCTTTATATACGAACTATCGACTCCTTGTATTTAGGCTTATACTAACTACCAGGAACAACAAATGACGCCTCAATTGATAGAGAATTATGGATATCATGATGATGAGTTCAATGACGGTGACGATACTCTTGCGTAAGTATTAGAATATTTTATAGCACTTTCTAAAATTAGCATATTTCTGTTAACTGGTTAACATTGCATACTTAATTAATGTCTAATTGTTCACAGTAATTCCGTTGATCAGTTAAATACTGTGGCCTTCAATCTTACCGAGGAGGATCTCGATAAAGGAGAAGAAATGTTCAACCAGGTGAAAATTACATAAGTGAAAAATCTAGATCGAACAATCCAGCTAAATCGCGGTTAACCGTGAACGAATTATTCTCTTTCACAGATTTGCCAACAAAAACAAAGAGCAGGAATCGAGGAGAGCAGCGGTACTGGAGAATGGAATGACGATGGCGAGCTAACGTTTCAAACTGTCATCGACAAGAGGGACTGGCCCACGAAGCAGCAGCACCACGACTCAAATTCCTCTGACGAGGATGAGGACGATCCGCACGACTTACATATGGAGGTGGACGGTACTGATCGTGAGTTATTAGAACATCACTCTCGGAAGTCATTCATACTGAATACTTAAAAATAAATATACAGATATATTTTCAAATGTCACAGAATGGGACTCGACAGAGCCTTTGTCGAGCCACGTAGTTCTCCCGAAAGTCAATCCTTGGGATGTAGTACCGTCTGAACCTGTTGAGCAATCTGGTTGGGCAAATTTTGACAATTTCGAGAGTTCCCTCAACATAGATGGCATTCCCGAGACAGAAGATAAAGCTTCTGAGCACGATGCTCAAGCCAATGAGCAGGACAACACTACTGGAGGAGCAACTACGGACGATAAAACGATATCCGATAAGAATTCAAGCAGTGCTGCTGGTGACACCGTAAAAATCGATGCTAACGACACAGTGCTCCCGTCTCATGACACTGATGAGACTACCACAAATCGAAAGATTAACGAGGATCAGAAGCATTCTGTAAATACAGCAGACAGTAACGCCAATCCCAGTGAAGCCTCAGATAGCGGGTAAATTTTGATTAAGGAAAATTCAATACAGCTGTGACCTTATATTAAATAGACATTCATATAAAAAATCTATTTCAGGAAAACGGATAGTAAACCTGTCAATGACAAGGGTTCCAAGGTGCACGTAGTGGAGATTAAAGTAGCAACTGATAAGAAAGAAGATGAAGTTACTCCGAGCGATGACGGTGCTACGACCGCTGTCGAAGCTCAAAGCGAGAAGGCGCAGGTCGCAGCTGTTGATAATAATACACCCATCGCATCCTCGGCGTCATCCACGTCGCAGGTTCTGGATGCACAATGAGAGATCTCTCGCGGAGGTTTGGAACAGCAATAGTGATAAATCATATCAGAACGACCTTACCATTTCCAGATTATGAATACTTTATATTTCTATATGTTCCGTTAGATTTTGCGTTTTTATTTTTGCTATGCTTCACATCAACGACCGAACGTTGCCAGGTGAGCACTTCTAAAGTAACTGAGCAGGCCGTCGACATATGTAACACGTATATATATATATTATACACACGTAACACAAACAAACCACATATAGAGATAAATACACTCCAGTAATAAAAGAGGGGGAGAAAAAAAAAGAAAAAACTTTTATCGATAAATTTTCTAACATTTGCCTACACAAAAATATAGACACATAACGATAACGGGATGATGAAAAAGAACTTTGACAATGCTCAACTATAGTTAGTGAATCGTTTGATAACTGTATTTAAATGCGTTTATTGTTCTCAAGTGGGCGGGGGTCGGGGGGTTGCCAGTGTTCATACGTATCTATTGAATCTAATTTCTATTCCTGTATTTTATGCCGATTGTTAACACTCACATAAATTTTACAATTATATACAGTATATAAATCATTGATATAAAATATAAATTTTTTTAAAAGTAAATCAACTATTGCTGATCTATCTATCATTGCCTGACGTTCGTCCACGTTACGTTAGCGGCGTGCAACTAGATGAATAGGGCCAGAATATTCACGGATGAACGTATCGCAGGCGGCTATAGGCGGGTAAACTGACAGATTGTCAGATGAAAGTAAGATCAGAGAATTTAAAATGGAAAAAGAGAGAAGAAGGGAAAAGCGAGTGAACCGCAAAAGCTAAGGTCTCTCTAATTGCGATTAGACTGCTTTTAAAGGATATTTTTAATTCCTAGCTGTAATAACAAGTATTATCACAAGCATTGTGTAACATAATGTTCTTAGGTAAAGATGAGGCTGGTCCTATATGACCCGTGTTTTTCTATAGGAGCGTTAAAAGAGATAAAAAAAAGGAAACACATCAGACACCACAATCCGTAGTTGCGACATAGTGTGACTCTTCTCTGTGTATCTCTTCGTTTTCATCTCTGTTGCAAGAATTACTTCGGATCTATTAGGACTTCTATCTATCGTGATACGAGCTAGCTTATGCTTAGGATGAGAGCGTGAAAAACAGAATAGCGAATGGTTGAGTGAATGATAACAAAAGAAAGGGAAAGTATGCAAAACGAAGAAAAGAATGATGGTGATGAGGTTAAGGATTAAAGCAATTTAAGAAGGTGCAGTGCCTAATAATTGGCTGAGTTGTGCGTATAATTAAATATATGTATATCTTCTATGCCAAGCCACAAAACAGACGTATATTATTGTGATGCGAGAGAGAAGAAAGATACCTCTATTTTTATTATTTTGAGGAGTATACTTGAAGCCCTGTGCGAGACGTCGGGTTGTCGAGATCCTCGCGCGAACGAAGAACCGACTAAAAGAGCGTATCGGAAGGGTTCGCGCTTCAAAAGTGCCAAGTAACTTAAAGGATGAAAAAAGAAGATAAAGAGAGAAAGATAAATGGGCTAGGCTTTCTTAAACACTGTATGATTCTGTAAAATTGTGTTCGATCCCTTTTTTAATGAAGCGTTTAATAACGGCGACCTTTCCTTCTGCCTTACACTACGTGCACGACAGTATATATTGTATTTACAGCATTGTACACGACAGTTGTACATAATTAGCGAATAAATAGAAATCTACCTACGAGGTACTACGTCATGACTTAATTACTTTTTTTATTCATCTCCTCTTACTATCTCTTTGCTCGTGCAATTACTAATCTCAATCTGACAAATGAATTTCAGCTTGACCTATAAATTTATGTCAATTAAAACTGTGTTCCATACTTTCTGATATTACAATGACCAAAATATTTGGTAAAGAGTAACAGTGCTGGCTTCATTCGCGAAATTGTTCTGACGGCGTCTACATGTTTTCAGGGGACCTCGTGTCAGGCAGCATCCTCGAATCTGCGAGAATGCGATATTCGCGCGTGGATGCTAATTCAATAAGCGCAAAATAAGCAAGTAACGACTTCGCATCCTAATGCCAATTACGCAAATATTCCAGAAGTTACCACTGACACTCTGTGCGACGAAGAAAGTTTTCCATCATTAGATACTGTTCTACGTCATGCACCATGTGTACTACGCATTCTGCTATTTCATGCTTTCAACAGTTTTTATATCCGGGCACTGTCTTGCAGACCTTGAGAACGACGAATCTTCCGATGACGTCTTTTTGTACCTCTTGATTGTATTAGTTACTACAGTTCATATATCAAATACCCTTTTTGATGTTCCTTATTAATTAGAAATTTTTCATACTGATGAAATTGTGTATTTAGGCACTTAACATTAATACTCTTTTAGGTCATTCTGTTGCGACGTTGAAGATGGCATGTGATCTTTCGATATACAAAGATATTCCTAGAAATTGTAAGAGATCCTTTGGTTTCTGAATATCTGAAGTTTAAGGATGACGTTTAGTTCTTGTCGATATATTGCGTTTGTTAATTAATTCAATTATACCCCCGCAAACGAGGGATATTTTAGAGAGGGTCCTGCCATCCGTGTATCACTTAGTGGGGATCTTGTTAACAAGGAGAGCTCACAGGTATAAGAGAACAGTAGTGGGGCACTTGGGATCACTTTAATCTCGTCATCCACATGAAGATGTCTCGTTCTTTAAGTCGATACCAGCTTCCCCAACGGGACAGCCTCTGCATTTTATCGTTGTATATTTTATCTCTTCTGTGTACCTCATCGTGGGCCGTGCCACTTCCTCAACAGGATTCACAAGATCATCAAAGCACAATCGGCTCCGCCTTGTCAACCACTCTGATACCTGAAGGAAACTTGATCAATTCTACAGCAAGCGACTTGTAAGACTCTGATAAAACTAAAGTAATATATTCTTTAAGTTAGTTTCCAGAGTTAATTTTTTTATTTGGTTTCTTTTTCATTAGGTACGTTATAAGGGCCGTTGTTTATGAAATAGGAATCCTGACCGACGCAGACAACTCTACCAACGACACAACAGAAAAGTAATTCTTTGCAATTGTCTAGCTTTGTTTTTGTTCTATTGTACATCCAATTTCAAGTACATAGAATAATAACATGTGGCTTTTCCTTCCAGGCACGAAGAAGTGAACATTTCTTTCTACAATCCTCCTCGTCAGGACAATGGCTTATTGGATCTTAGTGAGATTCCGGTGCCCCAGATAGTCAGTGTCAACCCTAATGATCACGAGGAATCCGAAAAATCGGAAGGAACGAGCCAGGAGAGTTCATTTGAAGGAAGCAGTGATTAAAATTATCACAGGTTCTCACATCATATCATGTGTAAATATGTGTACAACTATTTCATTTATTGAATCATCTGCATCTAAGTATATAAATATTAAAAAAATATACGCGTCAGTAACGTACTGTACGTGTAAATAAATGTAAAATAAAAGTAAGGCCAACATTCGAACAGGAGCTTTTGCTTTCCTTCCGTCTATTCAAACTCTTGTTTTTCAAAAAATATAATGTGTCAGTAAAGGTACTAAAGGAGTCATATATTACTTCCAATTATTTATTTAATTGGCATCGAAATGCGCTATAGCGATAAGCCAATGAATTAGAAAATCAGTTAAAACATGTTAATACGTTAGAATAACGATTGAAGAATCACAGTGACGTGTTTCAGCAGCAAAGTATAGGTCTAGAATTGAAGACCAATAATATGATCTTATGAAGCATATACAGTGTTAAACTGCGTAAAATATATAAGTAACATACGAAATACGATTTAATTTGTTTTTGGAGTTGTGCGCGTAGAAATGATGCTCAAAAGCCAGAGTATTTAATATGTTGAATTATGTCAAGAATGTATAATATAGAAAATGGATTATTTGGTCTTGTCAAGTATATGTATGTATGTAAATGCTGATGAAAGCTATTATTAAATATACCAACAGCCTTTAATCAGTAGCAGCCAAGGCAACCATAGTGAAGCGCATTTCATCGGGGTCACGAGACATATATTCTCGACAGACCCGAGCAGCATCTTCCAGGAAGGTCTCTGGTGTAGATGGACCGTGATTTATTGGAAAAGGTTTACGGCCGTCTGAAACAGAGAAAAATTTTTTTCAGACATTTTAAAGAAGTATTGTACAAATGCAAGAATTCTTTGGAAATACTTGCCAAGTTCATAGAGAGATCCATCCTTTTCTACAAAAGCTATAAAGTGATGTATCACAGGTGTATCTTCTCCTGGTGCCTATAAAATAATATGTAGAAAACTGTCTCAGTATGGTATTCAGAGTGTATAGAAAGGAATGGTTAATTTACCTCAGTTTGACCTTCTTGGGCAGATTCCTTATGAGTGTCAATAACACCAGATGCTTTCATTAGCATTTCACCACGTTCAGCAAACGGAAGGTCTTTGGTTTCATCTAAGAACGACTTCAGAATGCCATCCTCCAAAATGATCCTAATATTTATATATGTGTGTGTGTGAAATACGTGAAAGTTTATAAAAATGATCATGAGATTGATTCACTTACTGATCAGTATTGTTAGCAACACTGTGGATCAATGCAACTGTTCCACATGCATTGGGGACGCACTGCTTCATATGATAGATCTTATCGGGGATAGGTTGTCCACTCTCTTTTAATTTACTCTCTTGATCAGCATAATACGATGAAGTCTAGAAATGGAAAATATAATTCGTATACTTCACTACATACTGTTTTGATATAATTGATATATTTATTTTTAGTCTTATACCTTCTCTGAAAAAGGATATAGAAGTATAAGAGCCACCACGGGCCTAGGAACCACAGCCAAGAGATCTGAATCTACGCCATAGACATCCACAACACCCCATTTTTTTGGGACTCCCAATTTATGCAGGAACTAAAGTGACACAAACTTTTTCTTTAGATCCAAACAAAAGGTTTTGTACACATGTACTCCGCAGAAGTAATATGTTCATAAAGATAAAAATGATAAAAATGATGATACTATCTTACAGAAGAATTAATTACTAATCATTAACAAAGATGTTCAAAAATACAAAAATCTTATACATGTAGTGACCTTACCTTTGTCATAACCTGTAACAAAAGAATAATATTTTAAAGCATCACAATATCCAAAGTATTAAGTATTTTAGAATCTTATAACTCTGTACTCACATCAGGATTAGATTCGAGTGGTACCCAAGCCATTGTTAACGAATTTCCGCAGTAAACAATCTTTGAAATATACCAAAAAGCCGGTACTTCTCTGTCAGTACATACAACTTTCGATTGGTCTGAATTGGTATAAACTGGTACGAACAAAAGCTATTGACGAGTCATCCTGGATTTAAAAGTCTGTAAGATGGTTCTGCGATCAGCCAGTAGCTTTTATCATTGTTCTCTACTGTCGACGACAGGAACTCACAACCAGTCGCATTAGTCTTTTACCGGCAACCACTATGTTACCGATATTTTTTAGCATATCAAATAAATTAGAAATTACAACGAAGCAACTCCAATCTTAATTAATAACGCAATAAAGCAATAAAAATACCAAACTTTATTTTACAATTACGAAAACAATTCAAATGGAATTTGACTGAATCATGTAAGTACCTGACGTTAAAAATGGCCTCTGAAATTCTGTGAAATTAGAAAAGCAGTATGTTATTTCATTCTTTTATACCATTTTTAATTGGCTCGATTTACTGCATTCAATGTAACGTTTTTTTGGCCATTATTTCTGACTCTCTCAAATTTGATGCGATGCAGAATTGCTCTCGGACGGTGTTAAAGCTTCTGATAATTGAGAATATGCTATAAATTAACTAGGCCCCAAAATATTCTAGGTAATCTCAAGGTATAACATTTTTAAGAGGAACGAGCTCCTGACAATTCGTTTTGTAGGAGGACAGGAACTACTCTTTACCAAATGCCCCCAGTTTCCCCCTTGATAATGGATGCTTCTGGCTCACGCGATCCTTTCGCCGAAGGGTGAGTTTTATTTTTATACTGATGTAAGATATCCCACTGCATCAGATCCTCAGGATGTTTCTTATCATCAGGGCGAGATCAATCGGTTGGATCGCGTGCGTTGTCCCTGCGATTAAATCGCTGCAGGATTCGCTGTTAGTGCGACAAAAATCATTCCCAGTTTTAAAAGAAATAAGCTACCGCTTCTTCGTACACCTTATGGGCCATGCGATATTCTAGAATCATTAGCAATTGTTTGAAAATGTTATTTGTTATTAAATTATCATATTATTTGGGAATTAGAGCTAACAAAGAAAACATCAAAAACTTGTAAAATATGATTATTTTCAAATTGACAATTAATCTCAGACTGTTTAATAATTTCATTTCATGATATAAATTTCATAGCAGCCAATAGTTAATGGTTAACTTATGAAATTCTATTCATATATAAAATAATAGTTTTGATATACTATGATTTTAGGTCTAAACTTGATCACGATGTTCAATAATTTCGGGATTTCGATAAAAAGTACTGTTTGATCAGATCAATATGATTGGTCAATATATCCATAATAATCGAAAATGTTATAAAATTTTGAATAACCGGTATAGAATTTAAAAAATGTAGTTCTCGAACTCGCCATTTACGTAGACAGCACCTCTTTTAGCATGAATGTCGCGCTGTCTTCTTGATAGGCTTCGAAATTCCCTTTAAACGCTGGTATCATCAACGCATTATCCTTACTGCACTTGACTTCTTCAGAGTGATAATCCCGCCAAAGAATATACAAGAAAAAGGGTGTTATCTTCATGCATAACGTGACATCGGTACAATTTTGGTTCAACAAGTTTGTTGAAACATTTGAAAGATGGCGCCACTCTATCTCAGATGGCGCTGCCCCTTTATACGGCAATTCTACCAACGATTTATACCGGCACTGCATACTCATGACTTCCAAATCTTTCCTCTGTGTCATTTTGTAAGAAACAACAATATATGTCTCTTGAGCTCAAATCACTACAGATTTCATAAGTCATACGATTCCATCAGTTGAGCATCATTTGGTAGAGATTCTATAGCAACAATGTCAACGGCATTTTCACTGCTTTGTTGTGTCAGCGTACGGAAAAAATTGTAGGAGAAATATTTCTAAAAGAATGTTAGAATAATTACTATAAAGTATAGTATTACTTGGAGATATGTGAAATAACAATCGAAGATTAACATTTTTAAATCAATTTTAAAATGGAATATAATATGTAACAATTTATTATAATATGTTAATATACACTATGTATAGCAGACACATCTTTACTGCATAATAATATTTGTCAGACAGGCAAACACACGTATTTGCAAATAGTGGTATAGCAAATGTTACCTGGATGGAATTGTTTACGCGATCGTGTAGCTACTACCTATGTGAACCGACTAAAGTGATATATTATTTAAATACTGTACAATGGGTTTATGTAATCTTTTTTTACACAATTGTTTTCTGTAAATCAAAATCTAATTACTGGGTATGATAATCACTACATACATGCACGTATTTTTGCACTAGCCACGATGTGGCTAGTGTGGCTAGTGCATTTATATAAAAAAATGTCGAAAGATTAATATTTTAGTACCTAACGAACAAACTTTCGATTTGGCATTCATTATTGTTTAAACATAATCGGTCAATCAGATTCTAGTCTTGAAGTTGGGATCCGTGCACGAGAGTATAGTTTCCCGAGGTCTTAAAAGTACGATTAATTCGTCATTACCTGGCAGGGCTTCCTTATTCTTATCAACTATTCCCGGTGTAACATCTGTAGAGAAACTTGGAAATCTGATTAACGAGATGTTCCTCGAGTGCGATTTCTAACGAATTCTGATCAATCACCAACCGACGATTGAATTGAGTGAAAAATAATCTCAAATTAAATAAAAAAGCTGAGAATAAATCTTAATGAAACTGCAAATTTAAAATCGGATATTATCTCGATGGTTAACTGTTGATTAAAAATCGATAGTATAATAAACTCAAAATAAATCACAAGCATACTGTTACCAAAAATAAGCTACAACTGCAACTTTAATAAATCGTACTTTCTCAGTCTCATTATGTTTGACTTCCTTTTACGTAGCGACTATGAACTTTCAGTTGCCTTTCGGTGGAGATGCGAAGTGTAAATTTCAAAAATACACCACAACCGATAATCAACCAATTTGCAAGTGGTTTTATGACGAATAAATCGGCTCGTTAAGGATATGTACGATCAGTCCAAGAAAGCTGCAAAGGTATTGCAATTCCTAATCACATCGATGGTAGCTGTCAAGTCTAACTGATGTTCTATTTGAATGGCTCTAGGCCTACATAACCTAGAAGTAAGGATTCAAAATTTGGCAAGGAAGAAAAAACCCATCCCAATGATCCAGTAAAGATTTTAACAAATAAGTATTTATTTATCTTTAATAATTTGATTTACATATTTTACATTACACAAGTACAATTACTCGCAAATGCAACTATATCCGTTTTCTCTATGATCTAATAAATACACGTAAATGTATACATAATATATGCATATGAGTATGATATGTAGCAGTGTACGCGTAAACGCGTAGCTACGCGCCACCCCATGTGCATATAATATATCGGTAGACAAAGTGAGAATAAAATCTGACTTAATAGAATAATTTACCTGGGTGTATCGTAATGACTAATTGGATAATGAATACTTTCAGTTTCGATGAAAAGATGGACATTTCACTCAAGTCTACGAATTGTCATTTATACTTTTGGCCACCTACGTTACCTACCCAGAGTTCACGACCTCGGGGGACGTTAACAATGAAAAAGGACAGGCCCACTTTTCCTTTTCAATTTTTCTTCAATTACGAATTTTTCACCGTCACATTATATCTCATTCTGTCACTAAGGTATAACACATCATTTTATACATAAATAAGCGTTACGGCAACGAATTACTCTTGCCTCCCGTATAAACGGTTATTTACTTTATTACAATATTTATATATGTATATATATATATCGATCTATTTATTTGTAATATGTATATCAATTCTGTCCGGTGATAGCAGGAGAACAAAGAAAAGAGAAACAGAAAAGAGGGCATGACGGCTACGAGCGGACTTTACTGTGAAACAGGAAGTATCATCAAAAACGATATAAAAGATTAAAGAAAATATGAAATTCTTAGTCCGGATAAACGACGATGGTTCTTGAGAATATCCAATGAAGTTTCTGGTAACGAATCGTCACAGAGTCATGGAATGGGGAGTAAGAATAATAGTAATAATAATTAAGGTGAGAACTTGATCAATTTTTTGACAATCGTGCAGTCGTTCAGACAGAAATTATTCAGTACAAACGTACCACCTGAAGTTGGTTTTATCATAGAAATCAAATGGACAGGCTAACTTCAGGTGGCATGTCTCTCGTGAGTAACCCCGTGTATGTATTCATACGAAAAGAGCCAATGACAATGACAGTAGAAAATGGAAACGTGAATTCTTGGACAGTGGTGCTCATTATCGATAGGTGGATGAGATATATTAGTTGATCGATCCTAGAAAAATTGATCTTCATATGTATACATATAGGTAAAATAGATGTATGTACCTTTATTATATCTATATGCATACAGTACAGATATTACTTACGTATTTACTAGATTTATACGTATAGCGCTTCGTGATATGTAAGGTTTTTCCTTTACGTAATATGTAAATGTATATCACATTGTTTTGATTTTAAAACGTGCTAACGAGTCAAGGCTAATTAAAGTAATAGGGTCGAGGGATAACGGAAGTATGGGCAGAAATGAGATGCCAGAAGAGATTAAAATCAAGAAAACAATAGAAATTATTACGAATGAGATTCCTGTTAACATAAATGTCGAAAGGACGTCTTAAAGATGACTTCGAGAAGTCATTTAGTTTGAAGACGTCTTACACTCGTCTTTAAGAGGGTCTTTCGATAAGTCTACTAACAGGGATGTATTAAAGGATGAATTTTCAAAATTTTTTCAATGAATTCTCTCAATACGTTTAGTAAATGTAAAACAGATTTTGATTAGTAACAAACAAGAGTTGATGATATTCGGACATTTTTGCGATCTTTCCTAACTGTTATGGTAAATATATATATTTTTCTTTCCTCTGTGCATCCTTTGAATATTTAAGTACGTCACTGAATTAATTAACACAATTAAGCACTGATTAAGAAAAATTGCTGAATCTTGATGTCAGGCGTACCGGTATAAGGATTTGTGAGAGTGATAATAATCGAGGAGTTCCTATGGAGAAAATTTGTACATAAGGCATAGCGACGCCATTCTATTCTCGCTTCTAGCGTTTACTTAATTTTCCTTTCTTTATATATATATATATCTACAAAACACGCACACTCAGAGACACACGCGCACATACCAGCGTCGCTTCTATGATATATATATATATATATATGTATATATATATATATAACAGATATTCATTACACACATTTGCTCTGTATCCATTTATATTTTCCACCCCATATATCATTTAACGGGTTTTCTATTTAATTCTTCAGCCTCCAGCGGATTTGAAGCACATCACCCGTTAGGAAGGAGTGGAGAATATTCCAAAAACTCCAAATATCCCAGAGGACACGCGTCTCCCAAGTTAGGATCATCTGGAATCCATGAGAATTCGCCAGAAGAACAATTTTTATTGGACGAAGGTAAGACCACATATGTATATGGATTTGAGACACGAGAATCAAAGAAACAAACTGACATCAAAAAAGCTGCTCGATGGAAAACTTTTGGATGTATAAAAATTCTCCAAGCTCCTTGAGTTCGATTATCTTCTTAATATATACTTTCCGAGGAATTGATGATCGCTTACGTTGGACCAGCCAGCGTGATTCCTGAGATTAAGCCCATTTGAAATCTCAGGGTCCGATAGATTTGCCATCTTAAATATTTTTTTTTAGATCTTCCACCTTGTCCTACGTTTTTTGAAATTCCTTCTGGCCTTGGATCAACGCATTTCTCCAGGTGGGTCGGCGCGATACAGAGGAGGACACTCTACTTGACGCTTCCTCTTGGATCACTTGGCATGCTGCTTAGGCAAGTGACGCTTCATGTGAAGCGCCAGATGATCGCTACGTGCGAATGATCTCTCGCAGACGGCGCATTTGAACGGTTTCGCGCCTGTATGCTTGCGATAGTGTCGTGTGAGCTCATCGCTACGTGCGAATCGCCATTCGCACTCTGGCCACTGGCACTGGTAAGGTTTTTCGCCTGAAACACATGAAAACGGGCCACAAAGACAAAAGGAAGATTAGTTACCATTCCACAGAGTATATTGCTTATACATATACGAGTACTGTTAACCGAGGATGAAATAAGAATACAAAAGTATTTTGCGCAAGAGTATTCTGTGCGTGCTATATTACATTATACCGCCTGCCTTGGAGCGCGTTGAAAGGCACACAGTAGTTTGTTAATTCTGTTGTCGTACTAAGGAAAGAAAAATCTCGTTGAAATTACTTCTCTTTTTATTTATACTCGGGTAACTATCGATGTGTACACGTGAATTGAGATGTTACGCCCAGAGATGGGTTAGGTCGATCAACGAACTTTAGAAGGGGCGTGTAAGACCAAAAACCAATAGTTTCTTTCATCAAGAACAATTTGCCCCTGATTTCTGTGAACTTGAAGATATTCCGCTGTTTTTATTATCCATTTGATTTGGTTACGCACCAAATGAAGACGCAAATACTGACAGTGAGTATAACGGGAGCAGAACGGCAGAGGTTCAGTCTTTTCTTAAACTGTTTTTTCTCTTAGCTACGTTACTCATACATCAAGGCACGTCTGTACCAATCAGATCGACTTAGTGAATCTAATCCTTGGAAGTACCGTGGAAATAGAATTTGTGTAAAAAAGCGTTCCAGTCAGTTAATTCTTAAGTACTGTGTGATGCTAAAAAGAAAAAGATTTTGTACAGTATCGTATCAGCTAGATTGTAATGTACACTAACTTCATCGAATTTACACAAGAAAACTGTACGGTAAATAAATTACTGAATAGGAGAAGAAATATGAAAAACGTAAAAATAATATGTTCAGAGGCTGGTCATTTGGCGAAAGATAACGTCGATACGTTTAACCTGTAAACGAAGCCATTAGAGAACAATGCTGTAAGTTCGTGATAGGTACGTAACCACTTGGGGATGCCTTGCGATGACCTTTAACTGTACCCGCATGCCGTAACGTTCACCTGCATTCGTGTTGCATTCGAGTGTCCATACAATATAGTCATATAGCATACAATATGCATATAGTAAATATGTATATTTAAGTAAGTAAATGCCTACCGTAAATGTACGGAATAAGAAGCGACATAGCAAATTGAATTAAGTGCTCCGAAGTAATTTAGAGAAAATTAATAGAGGCTAACTTGAAATTCAAAAACGATATCAGGAAGGAGTCCATTTTTTCGTAGAGAACATGGACAGACTGTTAACGTTATTTCGGAGGTTTGTTTTGCTCTCTTTTTTTTCGTTTTTTTTTTTTTTTTAAATACATTTCCCTATTTAGTTCAGAGTCCCGTACAGTTTATCGAAGCGGCACAAACAGAACTTATCCTATTTCTGGTAGATAGTTAGTCAAATATTCGATTTATGAAGCATCACGTTTTTCATATTTGGTACATACGCCTTGGTTTGCTATTAGAATCCTGTTTAGTCCTTTTATTTTTCATGAGGCACCCTACCTCCCTCTATCGGCTTTTTATTATAATGTATAATCAAATACGAATTCCGTCTTTTCGCCTTGTTGCTTTACGGTATCTAATTTCTTTACACCGTAGGCCGTTTCTTATATCATAACAAATGGCATTCGCAATGCTTCCTGATCTTCCGATTCCCCTCTGAGATTCGTCGCGCCTTGTTTTTACTTTAACATGGGTCACCACCCTTTCATTTTTGTATTGCTAGTGCTAACTGTATAGCTAATTAAGAAGTTACACTATACGCTTCCACATCAGCTCATTCACCTGCTCTAGGATAGACCATATATTATAATATATTTTGTTTCGAGGATTCAGTTGATCTAAAACCTGTATATCTTGCTATACGTAAATATCCGGCTGTGTATTTAACTTGAATTTGTCATCTGAAAGTACATAATAGGAGTATGCAGCAGTATCCATATGGCAATGGTGAACACTCTTCCCGGAGCTTTGTGCTCTCTTGACCTGAGTCTCCGCATTATGCGCGTTCTGCCGTTCACAATCCTTAGGAACGTGCCATTAGAGTCCTACTATAGTACCAGTACCAGTACCAATCGTAGTACTGGTATTAGTGTTTTAGTCCCTTGACGAGTCTTTCGTCTCTTGGTGTTATCTCACGTGTGTTAAGGTAGCTTGAGTCGCGATGAAAATGCATTTATGAAAGTGAATGAGAGATGCGCCGTGTAATAGATAGACTGGTTGTATTTGGTGCGAGAAAGAGTTTCCAATTCCACGGTAGAGTTGGGATTAAACGTACTGATAAGGATGGCATTGGTTAAGATAGAGCGATTAGAGAGTGGTTTTGGATTCCGTGAAGGGAACCCAGGGTAAAATATAAGATCCATAGTGCACCCACGCACTCCTTGGTTCATTCCCCTACGGTAGAGAGCGTCTCCACCTCGTCTCTGCGTCTCGGGCGTCTCCGGGCGTCTTCCAGAGAGAACGACGAACCAACCGGTCCTGCCCATACAACTCACTAGCAGCGCACCGTGGCTCTCTTTCTCTTACTCGCGCTCTCTTGCTCCTTACTGCTTTCATTTAATCTTTCTTCCTTCACCCTTTCTCTCGCACATGACTCTCTCTCTCTCTCTCGACCCTTCCGGTTTCCTTCTTCCACTATGATTCCTTATTTCTTTTTTTTTTCTGGCGTCTTCTCTCCCTATGACTCTCTCTCCGTAGGCCAACATCCCATTCACAGTTCCCTTCCTCATTCGAAATTGAATCTCCCTATGCACGCATTTGTATATGCTTCACCACTACATAACCCCAAGAAGATTTTCACTTTTTACTATACTGACCCGTCCAACCTGTACGCTGACCTGGGGCAACACTGTAATAATATCATTCTCACTAATATCACTCATGAAGGAAGAACAACGATGGGAACTGCCACATTAAAGAATGATTACTTATGTCTGTTATGAAGGGTTTAATGGTCAAATACATTCCATAGTCCTTGTCGCCGTTTGAAGCAACCGTTCAGTGAAAGTCTGCCAATAACGAATCCCACGAGTAGCTTCTTAACGATGGTAAAAAATACCGTAGGTAGTGTCAGTTGGACAGGCAGTAGTGGCTCAATATTATGGTTACTTTATTTCCTCTCCTTTTTTTCCTTTACGGTAAGGATAAATTCCTTATAAAAATTCGGAAGGGTCCCGCACGCTATCAGAGGACAAGGATGTGAGGGATAATGCCAAAAGGACTAGAGAATATGAGGATAGGAAGAAGGTGAAGAAGACAAGCAGATAGAAGTGTGGTGGGTCAAAGAGGAATGTTGCTTGCCTCGCGCCTGCGCACGCCACACTCTCTGCTGCTCTATACACGTAGAAGAGGCTGCTGCTGCCGTTGTTGTTGCTGCTGCTGCTGCTGGCTAAGGATACGAATTCTGACAGTGTGAGGGCAGAGTCAGTACTCGCGCAATGCATGTAGGAAGATAGAAAGACACAAAGACAGGCACGAGAGCGCCTCTGGTAGGACGTGTGGACGTTCACGTTCACGTGCGACCACGAAGCCGGTGAATGCTGCTCGTGTGGAGAAGCCTGAGATGGAGTGTTCATTCAGAGACGGCCGCCACGTGCCCGAGGCTCTCAACCGTTCTCTCATTCTCTGAGTCTCTCTCACTCTTGTTTGATCATCCTCTTATCCTCGCAGCATCCTTCCCTCTTCGTGCCTCGGGTCCATTGGACACAGAGACATTTAATTAGAGATCCTCTTCCTGATCATGAAAATTTATTTATTTTCTTCATAATAGAATTCTACGTTGTATATGACATATTACATGTATGCACGTGCTTTCAGAATATTGGAGATGGAGATGCTGCTGTATCCGACCAATCGGAAAGTGGTCTATCTCCATGGCGAAGACGATGCCTCTGGCTTGCATTCCGCGAGAGGTAAAACGACTGGTTGCTCCGGGCACGTGTGCAAACGAAGGAATGGCGACATGTGTGGAGAGTCTTGAACGCGACTTGGACTTATGTGGGTCGCGTGGTCTCTCACTCCTCTCATTCTCTTGCTTATTTCCTTCTTTCCTTCCTCTTCCTACGGCTTAGCTTACTCAGATATCTTTCCCATTTCTAAGATTCCTCTAATGTTCCTCGCCCTCTCTCTCTTTCTATTCTCTCCGACAATTTATACAGTATAGAGTCCCCGCTGCTATCACGCATCTCTTCACTGAAGATACTCCTGTTTTCGTTCTCTCTTAGATCAGTTCACTCGTCGTATTCTCTCCTGTACATATTCTCAACTCCCTTTCTGCCTAGCTTCCTACCTGATCTATACTCTGTGTCGATATACCAATGCTCACACGCATGAAGATGCTCCTTACTGTGCTATACGTACCACACCAGCGGTAACTATCGGCCAGGCGAGGAACCACGCCCTGGAAGAGCGCGCACCAACGTAAACGGGTACGAATGTTGTGTTAACTACGCACACTGGGATGACAGTCGCGCAAACTCTTTGGCGCTTTCCAACTTGAGCACCACCTTCTATATCCTCTACACGTTCTGCGGTATTCGTGTACTCCTTCCTAGGTCAGAGACACTTTCTTTAAAACCTACTCACTCGCTCATTACTCAATGCTGAACTACATACCTAATTATTAACCACGAAAGACATACATTTAGTACTTCTTACCGCTCCTTAATTTAAGGCCTATAATCTTCTTTACTACTTTTCAAGAATGTTCATTTTTCTCTCTAGGTGTATCGGGACCTTTCGACAATGAAGATACTCACCTGTGTGTATTCGCTGGTGGGCCTTTAGATGCGAACTCTTAGTGTATACCTTGGTGCAACCTGAATAGGGAACATATGGTAAAGAATAATTACTAGATTATTATAAATCGGATAAGATGATATTAATTGGGCAATTCTAATTACCTATGAAGTCACAGTGATGAACTCTTCTTTTCTCCAATTCGGGATTATTCCGTCGATTGAATTTTGTTATGGGATTTGGCTGTATCCTGTGGGAAGGATTAAGAATGGCTGGCTGCGGATACGGGGGCGGTGGCGTCCTACGTGGGGGTCCGCCGAGCGGTGAGCCGGGATCGGAAATCGGCGGTGTCAACGGAGAGACGTACATCAACCTCGTCATCGAGCCATACAGTGGGGAGGTAGCATTTCCACTCTGTTGATGTCCAGGCGGATGATGATTCGTCGGTGAGGAGTTATTCGCATTCCCATTGTTTCCATTGGTAGGATAATTTTTGAATTGTGCACCGCTGCCACCACCAGCACCGTTACCAGCACTTCCTCTATTCTGTCCCCCGGTTGCAGTCTGGTGTCTAGGATTAAAGTTTTGCAATGGATTCGAAGCTGGCCCCTCCAGGAGGTGTAACGTCGGTGGTGGTGGTAAAGGTTCGGTCTTAATCTCAACCGGCGACAGTACCGGCGACGTCGGATCCTCGCTCTCAAGCTTCACGTGCGACTGGCTGCCCAACATGTCCGCATTCTCAGGATCCAACTTTTGTATACTCGAGGTGATGTCTTCCCAGAGCGGCGGACGTAGGAAGACGTCGTCGTCGTTCGTCGCCGGCTGATTCCTCGCAGAGACGAAGCTGGCCTGCGGCCTGCAACCTGGACCAGCGACTTCGAAGAAGTCGTCCATATGCGCCGACGCCTCGCGTGCCTCCTTGTCCGGGTCATCCTCGTCAAGTCTCTGGAGGCGCTCCAATTCCTGTCTGCAGAGAAGCGTGTCCAGGTCCGACGTCTGCTGGAACGAGAATAGAGCACGAGGAATGAGTGAAAAGAGTACAAGGAGTATAGAGAAGAAGCGAGACAGCATGGGCAAAGGAGAGAATCGTAGTGAGGATGCGATTCGTTTGGAGGTAAACAAGCCGGTGACTTGCGAGTATGCTGATCACGAGCGTGTGCAGAGAGAGGACTCTTGGTCGTTAATATGCAACGAGGATCACGAGGTTCGGTCTAAACCCGGGACCTGCTGCATCCCTTACGTTAGAGAGAGAAGGAGAGAGCGCGTCCAGGAGAGAGAAAGAGAGTGAGGCAGAAAAGAACATGGTTGATCGGCGGCCTCTGCCGCGTCATTCTTCGCATGATTTGTACAGGCGCAACGCCGCCCTCGTGTTCATGCGCCACGTTCCGGACCTCTTGCCCACCTTATTCTCTTCCCAACTCCCTGGGACACCTCGGCCACCTCCAGCAACCTCCGACCCTCCCGCTACTCCCCTCTCCGTGGTATATTCCCTCTCACCCCTCTGTCTCTCGTCCCTTGGCGGGTACGAGCATGGCGCGGCGCGCATAATATTTCGAATATTATAATGGACCACGAGCACCGACACGGAACATAACGCCCCTTCAACGCGAGACTATTGATGAATGATGCCAGCCAGCTACGAGCTAACCGCGAAACAATATTATTCATAGCCCGGCGTATAACGCAGATCCGATTTATACGACATCCCAGTGGTGCTCACAGTAGCGGCGAAAGCGCAATTCGTTACGACTACCTTGTATTGCCGAAGAGTTCAATACCAGTAGGCGTACCTAGACCGGTAGGCACCCTTGGGTACGAGCAGCGAGTAGGTAGTAGACAATCTAAGGAGGTCATACCGCCAGTTCTGTTGGACCTTAGTGGCACTCGGCAGAGACCCAAGTATACCAGGGATTTCGAATATCAACCAACTGGAGCCAGATAATGTTATATGAGACGTGCCAAGAGTTTGGCTATCCTCGCACTGTTATTACTGGGAAAACGTATGCTAGTGGGTGGTTGGTTCAGCTAGTGCATATGATTCTATAGGTATAAATATAAGTATAGGCATAGATATAGGGTATAAGCAGATGTAAAGGTATAGAGGATGGTAGGACTGCCCACGCGAAAGGATCCACGCATCCTTAGTGTATACCTTTAGCGCTCATTTTCCTTTCCCTTGTGCCGCTATGAAGATATCCCACCCACGCCACTAGGTACATCCATGCACGTACTTGCACATATGCATCCACAAATACTTATTCGCGTACAGTGCTTAGGTTGGAACTCCTCAATCGAACGAGCGTACCGAACCTTTTCCTACCTTGACTTCTTATCCACATCGCCAATAATCCTTTTCATGGATTTTGCTCTTTCGTTGCTATTCCTTTTCTTTACTCCTTATTTCCTTGCACTCGCTTCAATGTTCGCTCTTTCTTTTCTTTTCCAGTCTCAGAAGATCAACCAATGCCGTGCGCACGTGCTTACATTAATACAAGTACGCCAAGACGGTGTTCTCCGGCGCGTACCCGTTTGTCTTTTGAGACGTTCTCTATACTCCCTTACGATTCTCCTGGTAATATAATTCTTTTTCATTTTTTATTTAACTCATCTCTCTCTCTCTCTCTCTCTCTCTCTCTCTGTCTCTCTCTCTCTGTCTCTCGTCTCTGTGGGTTCTCTCATTCGTAACTCATCCTGCTCTTATTGTTTTGCAGCGGGACCTCGTGGAGCCTCTTTAATAATAGCAGCGTGCAGCGTGAACATCGGGAACTGCGTCGAGGATGGCTATTAATGCGTGTAATCATAGACGTAAGGTCGCCGGTGTTAATAACGAGTCTTCGATGCTTTCGGGACGTCCAACACCACCCACGCACTCCTCAGACTTTCCGGTATACGCTTAGCCCTCTGCTCCTCTTCCCACGCTATTTTACTAGGTACAACTTTGTGAGCATCAGAATTCTCATATGGGTAGAAGTGACCCGTTCGACTTCCTCTCTTCTCTTATTCTTTTTATCGCCACCTATATTATACAGACCTCTCCCCATCTTGTATGCACGCCATTCTATCGTGTAGCGATCCAAAGTGTCCTGTACCAATCTGTTCAGACTGTTGTACCAATTTCATCGTACAGTAACGCACCGGTTGGAATATTTTACTATACTATGTACAGACTGTATAGTAGATGACGTAGCTTATGGGTTACTGTAAATAAGCAACTAGATAGCCATTTAGCCGTTGCTTTTAGATTTCTCTATGAATAATCCTTTGAGAATTTTATTTCTCTTTTTCTTATGCCGTTAAAAAATTGAATTTTTTACTCTCTAACCGAAACTACTTTCCTTTCTTTATCCCTAGTTAAGACGGAGTCAGTCGATGAAGTCCTCCCGGTCTTCTATAAATCCTAACGCGGCAGAAAACGCCTCTGATTACAGAACCAGTTTTACGATGGGCCTCCCGAAAAACACCAGGTTCTATAAAAATTCTCGAGCTTCACCAGGAGAACCCCGTGGGGGCCCCATCAGGACCATCGAGTGGACTGATTATCCAATCGGCTTTACCGGTACACTTTTCTTTATTTAATCTGAACCTCTTTCTCATTCTTAACGTTTCACTTGCTTACTTTATAACGTTCTTTATCAGGCTACGATTCTGTATACTTGGCTCTTCCTGTCGACATCTACGTCGCTATGCATACTTCCTTGGAAGCAGTGGATGCAATGGAAGTAGTGGAAGTCACTCGAAAGTACGCCCCGTATTTTATTCGACACGGCTTACCCGTATATTACTGGATGTCAGTACTTTCACTCTGGAATTCATTAAAGTCCTTCGAAAGGGCAGCTAAAGTTTTGCACCGCGGAGACTGATTTCTCATGAGGATTTATGCAACGTGATCCTATGAATTTCAAGGATCTCTGTGTTTATTTCATTTGGATCTTTATACATTTACGATTGGGCGATAGAGAGGAAGGAAGGTAATGGGACGAAAATGACGCGCTGTAAATAGGAAATAATATAAAACCGTATAAAGTAAGAGAGAAAGAGAGACGAGGAGAGAGAAAGAAGAGAGTCAGTCCTCACTATCGAATACGATAAAACCTGTTTTATAACGTTCGCTCGGAAATCGGTGATTCTATGATACTCCAGCATGGCGATACGTTCGGGTTTGTGGACGCCTGTCGCGATAAAAATGCCAGACGCCATTTCTCCGTGCCGTAAATCACTTTCGGAAATGGACATCGTGACTCGGAATTACTCTTCTTTTTTTTCTCTTCTCCTTTTCCTCCCCCTCCTTCCGTCGTTTCTAACCTTGCAAGAATGAAGAGGCCTCCTTGAGCAAGGCCGCTCATTCTTATTATTCTCTGTATTTTGAGAATCTTGGGTACGGATAAGTACGTGCAGGATATTTGAAAAAAAGAAAAGGTATATATTCATAACGACGAAACCGCCATTATGATTTTCAGCTTTCATTGTCTTTTTCATGGGTGCTTGTCTACCTACGAATCTACCTACTGGCTGGAGGTTCCTTCGCTCGATAACAGAATTAAAGTGGAATGAGAACGGGGGCGTCCCCATTCCTGTTGCTGGGTAACGCCAACAGCGTAGGGAGCTTTAAGCGCAGTCGCAAGCACACCGAATCAATCGAGAGACCTGGCCACACCCTTTGACCTAAAGCTCAACCATCACGAAAATTGGAAGGACGCAGAGGCCTCGCACCCTGACGCCATTTACTAGTCGACTATAAAGTCTTGAGAGTAGGAAAAAAAAAGAGAAAAAACCTCTTGTTTTAGCTTGATGAAGAAGAAATAAAAAAAAAAGGAAATACAAGAAAGAAAAGCACATGGATACTATGGAAATTCCAGATTCCTCTAGTATTGTGCTCCTAGTAGCGTCAGCCATAAAATTGATTATTTAGGTGAGAAGGTTGTGCAGTATACCGTAAGCCCAGGTACGATACGATGTCGGCTCTCCAAATTCATTTACTGCTGGGTCGTGAATCGATTTTCTGATTTTAATAAGAACATGGAGAATCTCTAAAGATCGTAACAACAGAAAAACCCCAAGTATCAACGTTATAGTATGTGACTATATAGAGGATGATTGAAAGGGAAAGGAAGAATCTGTAAGCAGAAGGTAAAAAACGCTTTGGATGCTGTTAAACGTTAAAGGAGGCGAATGAGGTAAAGAGAACTCAAGGATGAGTAAAAGTAATGGGTTGAAGGGTAAAACACGTAACCCGCAATGTCCTTTCAGGATCGGGGTTGGTAGTTTATTCAAATGATTATGAGAGATGGGCGATGCCTGTGGCCTGAGACAACGGGTTGCCCTACGTAGGTTAGAAGAGTCCGCGTGCACGTAGATATCCACATAGAGATGCATGAGTACATACACGAGAGAGGGTTCAGAGGATCGGGAGGAGCAGAAGCGATAGAGACGGCAATGAAGCGCAAGAGGAAGAGTATAAGAGAGAGAGAGAGAGAGAGAGAGAGAGAGAGAGAGAGAGAGAGAGAGAGAGAGAGAGAGAGAGAGAGAGAGAGAGAGGATGAGAAAAGGAGTAGAGCGGCAGTGGTGGAGGTGGTGGAGGTGGCGGAGGATAAGTCCGCGGCCGTAGGTACTGCGCGCCGCGGACGGACGCGTAGATTCTATCTCGCCATTCACCCGCCTAAGGTAATAAAACTCTACGTCCATTATTTACTTGCATTATCGTTATTTTACGCCCACGAGGGCTACGTATTTATGGTGAAATTATTCAGTATTATTTCTCGGATATATGAATAAGACGCCGCGAGATTCGTGAGAGATAGATACCTCTCTCTGTGGATATGTGTTGTACCCCAGTGCGTGAGTACGTGCAGACTACCTGGCTGTATTCATGGATGTATAATCCTATGAAACACAAAGTACCAACTGGTGAAGAGATTGCGAATCTATGGCGAATAAAGGTGGATGATAAAAATAAGATGAAGCAATTTTTTAACAGAGAAATCCATCGGTTACGGCTGACTCTGCTGGGTTTATTATCGGTGGGAAGCTTAAGCACGACTTCCCGATCAATTGGCCCAATTTCAAAATGGCCATGGTCGAGTATACGATGGCGTCCAGTTACTTTCGAAATGGCTCGATGCCTGTGTATTTCATAAAAATGTCCACGACATCGTCTCATGTATAAATCTCTTGGAGACTGAGAGGTGCTAAAGTTCGAAGCATTTATTGGATCTATTATTCAAACTTATCAACTCATCCTCATTGGTCTCGATCTGAGACGTCGGATATTGGCTTCTAACGAAATGGCTGGTGCTTTTGTAATATTATGTATAAGGGAATACACGTAGCTCAGCGATCGGGAGAAACGACTTTTGTCGATAAGGCCTCCCCTATCATTGTTCCAATACATTTCGTAAATAGATTGGCATTTGCGAGGCGAGCGAGCTACACTGACCTTTAAACAACTTTCTTTGAGCCACGCGTGACTTGATCTCCCAGAACTCGCGCGCGCAGACAACTTCGCTCCACACGACTACACTACGGGAACGATCGGCCTTCTGTCACTCCATTATTGCGAGAGACACAAGTTCTCCCTGTCTCTCTTTCTCTCTCTCTCTCTCTCTCTCTTTCTAAAACTCTCATTCTCACAGTATACAGTATTTACATCCATATGCCCGTGCCAATATTTTTAAATTATGCTTATGCTCCCTCCTTCTCTTGTTCATATTGGTATCCTACGCGTGTCCACGTCTCTCCTCTGCTTCTGGTCTCCTAATGCTATTTTCCAAAGTGTCTACCGTCAACGCCGTCTCAGATAGTGGATACACAGTTAACCACATAACCAGCCACTACGGTAACCAGCTTTCATCCCTTGTTGGAACCCTATAGCCTGACTCGACCCTCGCTGCAACGTCGATCCCTAATGAATATGGACACGCGACGCATTTAGACGTATTAACCCCGCACGTGCCGACGTTTATCGAGTTACCGGACCTGGGGTGAATTTAAACAGGCATGTTATACAGAGTTAAAGACTGGCTTGGTTTAGAGAGAAAAAAAATAAGGGCATCATCCGGTACGCGGTGTTACGTTGTTGGTATTGGACGCTGGAAAAGTGTGACTTGAACTAGTTTACTTAATGAGTGTGCTTTATATATTTTATTTTCCTTTCTATGTGCACACGTAGAATAGTCCGAGCGAAGGGTATAAAGGGGTACCGAGAATAATGATAATTTTTAAAGAGAGCTTATATACTAATAACAGTACACACACCGCTGGTGACTAATGTAGAAAATCAAGTGTCTAAGAGCAGAGAGCAGAACTGTTACAGCGGTAGCTCAGAAGGAGTATAAACGAGAGAGTGAAAGAGGATAGAGAAGCTAAGGAACGTGATAAAGTCGCGTGCGTGACCCGTGCCGGGCAGCCGCGTCCTCTTGGCGTCTCCTGGCATCTCACCTCTTGCCACCTCGAGCGCCATCCTTCCCTAGAGTCCTCATCACTTCCATCTCCATATGACGGCGTCTCTCCCTGCCGCCCGTGCCGTGACGCCTTCTCTCCTCCTCTCCTCCTCTCCTCATCCACATCGACCTCGAGGTTCCGTTTCTCACGCGATCTCGCACCCCAAGCACTCCATTAAGGAACCCATCCACGTCCTAGCAGTGGTATCATACCCTGAATTTTTCTAAAGGGCTCCCTTGGCACTCTCTTAACCTCTTTCTTGTCTTTCGTCGTATAGACGTGGAAGCGGATCGTAGAAAGGAAAAGGAGGTACGAGAACAAAGAAGTAAAAGGAGAATCTTCCAAAATATATGGACTTCCGTGGGACGTCTCGTGCATACCAGCCATTAATAATACGCATTGATACCGGTACCTAGGAGCACGCCGCGGCGTCGAGCGTCGTGCGCCAGGAGCTGTGACTCATTGAAAAGTCGGCAGGGTCATGACGGAAGATGACTCTCTCGTTGGCATTAACGCGATTGCCACGGCAGCTGCTGTGAGCCTGATAGGCTTATACTGACTTTCCAGCCTACTACTCTACCCAGTTGGGATACGAGCTCGCGTAATTCGCACCTGGCGCCATGATTCTATCGCCCACGATTAACCAGCTTTTATATCCCTATGTAGGTACAGTCATACGGTCTGGCTAACAGCCATCTTCTATTCGTCTCTAAAGTAACAGATACAATCGCTGGGTGCATTTTCATTTGTTTATTCGTTTGCGCAGTCGGAAAAGGTGCACTCGGGTACCCTGCGACCGAGGTCAATAACGAATAGGGCAAAGGTCAGAAAAAATGAGCAGAGGCGGCGAAAAAAGATTGCGCAGGAGTTGGCCCTTTCGTGTTGACCAAAGTAATTGCACGGTAACCCTAGTGCCCGTTACGCTCGGTCACTACGCGATCTAACTGCGAGCCACGCTAATGCACTTTTAATTAATTAAATGGGCTGATGGTCTTCCCTCGACGTCTCACCCTCATCCTCCACATCGCGCACGAGCCACCACCTCGCGTGTTTCCCCTTCTTTTACCTTCCACCTTTTCCCCTGGCGGAGGGCCTCACTAGATATACCATAAACTTACCTTAGGTGTAGCTAGCCGTAGGATGGCTCACTGTATGTACACCTAAGGATGTAGGATTAGATACCTGTGTGGGGTGTAGCTGCATCCTTCCACTTTTTATTCGTCTTATACCTATATTTATAAAGCTACCGTTAAGCGACAAACCGGGCATCTCCTGGAAAACCGTACAAATCGACATAACCCTATATATTGGCTGAGATTCTGACTCGTGATATGTGCCGGAGTGCTAAGCTATTACATACGTGAGCGGTGACGAGGACGAGGATTGGTTTGATTTCATGTTTCTTTTTTGATTGGGAATAGCGGAATTTCATTAGAAGTCTAACCCGTTTACTAGATTTTATTTAATCTTCTCTATGGATCTGAAGTAGACGCTCTTGGACACGTAAACAGAATCCTACGTAGAATTCGCTATGGGTCTTTTAAAAATGTAAGGTTCTAAAGAAAAGTTGAAATCTTTATAGAGATTTTGGAGCTAAGCGTATCTCTTTAAGAAAATGTTTAGTGGAGTTAGGTAAATTTCGGTTCCAGATGTGAGAACAAAGAATGAAAAGTGACCACGTACCGGGACTAGACTGGGGGTCGTATAAGGACCACCCGAGGGCCCAGTAAGCCCAGCGGGCCCAGCAGGGTATCGGGACTCCCTCGCAGCTCGGCTCCCGTAATTAAACTCCCGACGACATTGATTTAGTTACTCGCGTGCTCTACATGGCCGCTTAGACCGAGAAACGGCCAGGAAGATCCGTCAAAAACCGGTCCGCGCTCCACTTAATGGGTCACGTGCGTAAATTGCCTCGACGAGAGAGTCCGAGAGTCTGAGTCGGCGTCGGCGGCGTTAAGCATCCCCTAGTCCTTAACGAACTCCTGTAGAAGTCCTCCGGCAAATCTTCTTACTGCATACCCACCTGCCTATCTGATATGAATACGTGAAAGTAACTAGTACAATTGTACCAGCCTATCAGAGTATAACACTATCGGACTATGATGTTTCTAAGCTTGCCTCCATGTTTGGCCCAGGTACTTCTTACAATCTGAATAGCTAAGATGCGATAGGGACTCTCCCGCCACAGCTACGTGTATTCGGGAGTTCGAGTGGACGACTTGTTAATTAAATGCTTTATGGCCGCGAGCGTCGCTCGAGTTTTTATATTCAATTAGCCACGGTCTCGGGGTGCTATCTTGGAAAGTGCAGCCGCGGTAGACAGCGAGGCTGTAAGATGCAGGACGATTAGAATGAATGGCCGCCATAAATCAGCTCCCTCGTTGGGTCCTGCCTGTATTCCATGGAGAACCAGAGACTCGGAGAGAGAATGAGAGAGAGAGAGAGAGAGAGAGAGAGAGAGAGAGAGAGAGAGAGAGAGAGAGAGAGAGAGAGAGAGAGAGAGAGAGTGAGAGAGAGAGATTGAGAGAGAGAGAGAGAGAGAGAGAGAGAGAGAGACTGCTGTGTCCAAGTCCTCTCTCGGAATCTCGGCTCTCGTCCCTTCTCTCCCTTAACTCCCTTAACAAACTCCAGTGCATGGAGACTTCGTCGCCACCACCACCCTCAGCAGGCTCTTTTTTATTTTTCCTCATTTTCTTTCTTTCACCGTTCTTGTCTTTCTATTCTTTTTTTCCTCTTCTTCATCTCTCTCTCTCTCTCTCTCTCTCTCTCTCTCTCTCTCATCCTATTTTCATTCTTATTTCAGTGGTACTTGCTAAATCTTATCTGCAAAGGACTAGGGACAGCGTCTGCTTTCTTGGGTCGCGAATATCCTGCCAGCACTGTCATTCGGCATTGCCAACCAGGCCTACCAACCAGCACTGCGAGTAGCCTCTTGTCCACACTCGTTACGTATTCTTATAAGAAGATCGATTTCAACCAACCCAGGAAACAGGATTAGCCCGAGCTCTGAGGTACACGCTGCTAATTCATTCTGGAAACGCTAATCACGAAGAAGAGGTTGACGCCGGACACGGAGGATAGGTTCCTTCGAGTCGACACCTACCTCAGCAGCGTCATCTAGATGTGCACGGACATGTGGACAGGAACGTCCACTTCAAGTATGTCAGTCAGACTTGACACTTGTCATCCAATCGTGATTTTCGCTGGATTTAATCAACACTGAACTAGCGATCGATCGGAAGACTTTGTTTCTAAAATTATTTGAAGCCCTTATGCTGGCTATGAGTGCGAGAGAGATGGTCTTATTCACATTTACATTTATACGAGAAAGATAGACATCTTGATGTCCCGTTTGACTGAAGGTATCCATCATCAACGTACTTCTGATGATGGAGGCATAGTGAAACTCTTCTATTTTACCAGTTCAATATTGCCAATTGCTGATGACACCAAAGTACATAATTACGACAGTTGCCAAATCTAACTGGTACGTCTGAGCTGGATAGATCTGTTTATATTGTGTATATATATATATATATTATACATATATATAATATATACACATATCCATACGCTCTTCTCGACGTAATCTCTGTTTGAACGAAGTCTGTTTGTCGATTCCCAATGACTTCAGAGAAGAGAATTTCCTGTTTTACGACGACTGAGTCAATTCTACGACTTCAGTCGCGGTTATAACTATACCCACGACATATGTATATAGTATACGTCTATAGTATACAGATAGATATATGAATATAGACTGTTAACTATTCTCGTTTAATATACCATGCGTTTGCGCAAGTGAGACCGCGAACCAAATAGATAAGAGTCTGTAATCTCGTACGGTCTGACGAATTTAAAGAATGGTCTATCCTGTACGCATGAGTTATGTTCGTTATCGAATACGTATCGTACAAATATTCCACTATCAATTCCAGATGAATTTTAAGCACAAGCAGACCAATCATAAGATACGGCTGTAATGCTAATATCTATCGCGTACGGTATTTAAGCGATTTAACGGTATACACAGAGCTTCAAATGAGATATTCCCATACAGGTTGAGTCTGTTGGTTCGTGAGTCAGATTCGAGTCATCGATAGAAGCCACAGCGACTATGTTAATTCGCGCTGATGACCCCATCAGAAAACATGCTCAGGATAAACGGCGAACTTTTCATCTCTTTCCTGCCTTCTGGCCAATCCTCATCATAATCAGCCTCATCCTCATGCTCGTCCACCGTCACCGCCCACGCAAAGTCTTTACCAAATCTTTTATTTGCATTATTATCATCATCGTTACTGTCCTCGTCCCCGTCTTCGGCCTCGACGTCTTCGTCGTACCGTTTCCACTGGGTGTCCCTTTATCATTCTCCTGACTAATCATCTCTCGATTAGAGACTCGTTACCCACTCGGACTCTAGTCGAGTACCACTTGAACACGAAGCATCGTTCTGTAGTACTGCCATGACAAGTAGCTGTGTATTCAGTAACAGTGACAGTGACAACTCAAGATATTTCCAGTCTTGAATAAAAGGTCAAAAGTGTACGGTAGTCAGTGTGAATCATCGAGCTTTTAAATAATCTGCCCACTCTTCTTCATCTTCCGATGCCGTACAAGGTAAAAAGTCTATCTTTCTTTTTTTTAGTGATCAAATGGTCTTTGGTTAAACAAGAGAATCATGGATGCTGATGAGGAGAATAGCCAATAGGACAGCCAGGACTAGGTGGATCCTCTGATGTTCTGGACCAGGTCGATCTTGGGTGTCGATATCGGATCGAAGGTGAAAGCAGCAGGTAAGCATTGAGCCCTGAAGGAATAGACCTATAGAGGTATAGACTTATAGACGTATGGACTACCTACAGGAAGGAGGACAATAAGACAATCAGGGACGGATGGCCAACGAGATAGGAGACGGATTAGTCGGTAGCCGCTGCGGGTTCGTAAGCCCCAATCAGGACTCCGACGCTCTTTGGCTATTTATCACGAGTCACTTCATTCACATCATAACAAACTCCTCTCCGGCACCTCGACACGACTCAACTCATCTCGACTCAACCAGACTCGTCTTGGACCTCGCGGTAAGCCAGTATAAGCTACACCATCGGTCCTCATCCAGACTCTCTCAGCAGGGACCCAACCTGACCCCATAATGCGACTGCTGTAGCTACGCTAAAATCCTATGGATTATTATCACCAAAGCCGCAACCCGCGACCATACCAAATCCCTTGGAAAACATATCCAATGCAGACGGCAGACAATAACTAAATAAGGGTATCGTCAGGTGCATATATCATCCTTCAGGAATAAGAGAACTTTATGTGTACTGCGTTCCATGGAACATTATGGTTTCGGTTGAGCAAGTATGTCTGAACTGACAGTGAATACGCACCGTAAGTGCTGGATGGTGAAGTTCGGTAGCCAAGAGAAATAGGATGACAGGGAGCAGAGGGTTAACCCTGTGGCGGGTTTCAATTCTCAATCTCGACGATATAATTTAAGGATAGCTTGTCGGTCCAGGAGATC
The DNA here is from genome assembly GCA_030142595.1 of Trachelus iudaicus. Taxonomy (NCBI): domain Eukaryota; kingdom Metazoa; phylum Arthropoda; class Insecta; order Hymenoptera; family Cephidae; genus Trachelus; species Trachelus iudaicus. The sequence continues at coordinate 341,970 of JARQTH010000673.1, forward strand.
TCGTTACTCGTCTCTTCCTCGGTTAATATTAAATAAATCCGAGACTCGATAAGAAACGCCCCGTGCATATTATATGTACACCCTTGTCCTGCTCTGACGACTTACACGACTAACTAGACCAGGTCCAATGAGATTAGCTCAAAGGAGTGTAGGAGGTTGGTCGCAAACTTAAATCAGGTGTAGCCTACATGTATGTGGAGCATGATACTTTTTCTGGAGCCTGCGCTATACGGGTCACAATGGGTCCCATATTGTCGTTGATTTGTGGCCACTAATTTTCTCTGCGACAGGAACGCCTTCCTCTCCATTAGACCCCATTCTTGAAAAAGTACGCGTGCTATCCACGTTCTTATTTTGTCTCTCTCTCTGGCTCACTCCTTTGATCACCTGATCCTCTCTCAGTGCCCTGCTACACCTCGATTCTCAGGACGATCTCTTCTCTCGTCTGGATCTTTTTCCGAGATATCATGCGACGCTAAAGGATAGGGTAGAGTAGGGTTGGGTTGGTAGGTATAGGGAGCTCAGCACTGAAGGGATATCTCATGGAAGGAAGAGAGAGACAGAGTGCCCGTAAAGAAATCGAAAGTGATGCCACATTGAGAAAGAGGGCGTGTCGAGCAACAGGGGATATTTCATCTCTGGGTTGTATATTAAAAGTCCATACTTCACTGAAAGATTCAACCCACCGGCGGAGTAGGCGCGATGCCAAGTCACAAGTCAGAATGAGTCGAGTTCATCGAGGATCCTCTGATTCCTTCCTCGTGGAAGGTTATAGATATATTCTGACACCAGGAAGAAGCGGTACGCAGTCACCCCTTGGAAGAATCAACCCTTAGTATCCCGTGGAGTAAAATCACGCCCCTAGCAACATAACCGTTTGACTAATCGCGATACCTGTCGTGGACCACGGGTGTCCCGTAGGATCCCATGGCCATTTTGGACCTTAAGGAAGAAAAAGAGAACCCACTCGTCTCCATAATCGTCTTAATAGTTCCAGGAACACAGCGGAATAAAATACAGAGCGTACCCCGTGGATCCTCTAAACGATATCGTAGGTTCTGCCATTTTTTTTCAAGATTTTTGTAATATCAACAAAATTATCATTACTAACTTTTTCCACATCTCTAAGTTACATGCTAACGTACTTAAGGCTCTTCTTATATGCACGATAGCCATGCTAATGATTGGTATAAGAATACAGTTTAGAGCTTCATTGATAGCAAGAGAAGCAGAAAGGTGCTGGAAATAAATTAGATGGTCAGTCGGGACGGGTCCGTGTCTCGTGTCGTAGCCGGTGTTGACGGAAGGCCAGGAAATCTCGGCATCTCCCGTCAATTAACCGGTACAAGGAGCAAAGCAGGCCGCAACCAAGCAACCAACAACCGAGCAGCCAGCCAGCCAACCGACTAGCCAGGGAAGCACAGGCCGTACTGGATCTGGCTGGCTGGTGGACCAGAGCACGAGAGAGGAGACCGGCCAGCCTGGAATGCCGCTACAAATGTCTAGGCGTCCCGCGAAGGTTAACTGCAATTACTGTGCTTATACGAGAGGCCGATTCGCCTGGGAAAAAAGGGAATAAAAAAGGAACCTAAACGAAAAACAAATATAACGATAGGATAGCGTCATCTGGTCTAAAGAGTCTAATAAACGGAATTTGGAAAATGAGGTAAAACCTTAAACTTTATCATTGGCCAGCATTACGTTTGGTGACTCCTAGCGGCTTACGAATTATTGTAAATTTTCAGATACCGGAAGATAGTCGTAGGAGAAGAGGAACCCGTTAGACCGTTCACAAACACAATTACCTATGAATTGCCGTAGAGAATGGGTAGGTGGACGCCTACTAATTTTTCGGGCTAATAGTGTTAATGCACCGGCAAACAGGAGGCTACCGTGAGAACGCCCCTATACATCTTTTTACCTTTCCAACGACTCACTGATCTGATGATTCTATGCAGTACCGAAGGAAAAGGAAAATACAATTAATAACACACGGCTAACATATCATTGAATCCATGCAAGAATTTAATATTAATTTATGTTATTCTTCAGAATCCTCAATTGATGTCCACATGGTATATTACCTGCCCTGCATAACGTGGATTTCAACGCACGGAGAGGAGCTTCCTGAGATACTCGGAAGGCTTTGACAACGATGAAAGACATGCTGGAGTGGTATCCTGTATCGATGGGCAGCCCTCAAGTCCCGAATGTCCTGGAAGATGGTCATCGTACTATAGAAGGGAGAGAAGACATAAGGTGGAGCAGAAGGTGTTGGTGAACGGTCAGCCCAAGAGACGCACACGTAGCCACATGAGAACCGGCCATAACGGTTGCGTGGAAGTCTGGCTCGCGCCACGTTATGAATGGGCAAGCAGCGTTCTTCGACTCCGTGAATTCTGTCGGTTATACTTTGCGCTCCTGCGATCTCCCTTCATCCTCATCATCGACTTCTTATTTCCGTTTCTCTACCACCTCACATTTTTTCCTCCAGGCTAATCTCGTATCTTGTTGTCTCTTGTTGTCATCCGTTACTCCTAATTTACGCTTCCTCTTCCGTTTAGAGCTGTACACAAAATCTCATTCTCTTTCTCTCTCTAGTTGTCCTCTTCTATCTACTTTGAATCTCCCGCTAAGAGCGTCAGAACGAATCTCTCGGCGGTGCGTATTATTGCTATGCCATAGGAGAGAGCGAGAGTCAAATTTAAATATCATTTACTTTCCGTTCTACTTTTTACTCTCAGCTCATTTTTTTTCTCTTCATCTTTCTCTCTTCTTTTTACTTCCCCCTCTTCCATGTCTATCTTTGTCTTACATTGTGAAGGATCGTTCAGCGAGACGCGTTTCACCGAACAATGACGCCTCCCATCTGGCCAACTTACGTAAGATCGAACAGACAGGTTTGCGCTCCGATTCCGATTTTCGATCGGGCAATCGATTTACCCGTGAATCTAGGTACTTCTCTAATAGATATTAAAAGCTCGTTGTTATTTTCATCAGCTATCTTTCTCTCGCTTGTCCCTCTCTGCCTCTCTATAGTGGTAAGTATAATAGAGGTTGCCGGTAGGCTTCGGATGATTCTAATACGCCCACGTGTAACAAAATGCTCAGGACACGTCCAGTCCATGACTAGAGAACATCTAATCCGATTCTATCTAATCATCGGAGACAAGCAGACATTACAAGTGAAAGAAAGCGAGCATTGAAGTCTCCAGTTGTAGTCACGCTAGTGTTCACCTATATCAGTGCTCAATATACAAGTATGAAGTACCGTGCGAAATCAGGGGACCCAATGACTGTCAAGTCTTGTAATTTAATTACTTAATTGAGCAATGAGCATTCCGTCGGCCCCTATGAGGAAGGTACAAGGATTCAAGGGTATATTTCAAGTGCGGGATAGAGTAGCATGATAATTATGAAAAGAAATAAATAAGGGAGGCGACGCAGCCAGATAGAGCAAGAATAATAGAGTAAGAGAGACAGAAAGAGAAATAGAGAGAGAGAGAGAGAGACCACGGAGAGCGCTCACATCACATTCTAGGCTATTCCGCATTCTGTTCCCCCACTTTGGGATTTCCTCACAGCCACTGGCTCACCTCTAGGACTCTCTACGAGTCTAAGAGAGTCGTAGAGTCGATCGGCGCGGTCTCTCCTCGCTCTCTCGCACACGTGCGCCCCGAGTAAGAGAGATAAAGAGAGCGAGCAAGAGAGAGAGAGAGAGAGAGAGAGAGAGAGTGAGACCGAAGAGCCGAGGAGAGGAGAGAAGCCACGCACACCTACACATGCAATATACTACGCACCGACTTTGCTCTACCGAGGCCCCGTAATATCGCCTTTCCTTTGCCTTGCTTACCTATACCTACCTTACCTACCTTTAACTTTAACTCCATCACCTCTATCTCACTAGGCACTGCCTTCGCTATGCCTACAGTGCTTGTCTTCTTTCTTGCCACTTATGCCTATTTCTCATGCTCATTTCTTTTTATTATTCGAACCAAGAGTGACTTACTTCATTTTGTAATCCATACCTATATTAACTTAATTGGCACTCTTTCTCTTCTTCGTTATTAAGTTTTATTTCTCTTAACGTACAATTATTATTATTTTTCTTTTTTTACAGTACAGGACGACACGAGTGGAAGATGGTTGAATTTTTATCGATATGCCCAAGATGTTTGAGCTATCGAATTCTACGTGAGCTTATTATTTATTGTGGTTGGGACGAGATACAGTCAGCCAGCCAGCCAGTCTTGGTTAGAGTAGCTCATTGTTTTCTTGATCGAAGGTCCGATCAGGCTGAATGAATAGCGCGTGGGCGGTTCACCTTGCGGTATAATTACTGACGTTTTTATTCTCATTTTTATTCTCCTTCCTCCACATCACTTATTCTCGAAAGACCGTCGAATCTCCGCGTTGAACCTCCTGCATCTCATCTAATTGTTCGAAAATACTTTTACTTTTCTCACAAGTTTCTATAATAGAAGGTCACAGTGCTCCTAATCTCGGTCTATCGGGTCTCTTAGCTCTCCCACGATTCCACGTACCTTATCAATCGTGAACATTATCAGAATTCACGTCTTTTTCACCCGATACCTCTCTCTCGCTCTCTCGCTCTCTCGCTCTCGCTCTCGGAGTCTCGCCTGCCAACGGCGACCTTGGAATTGGCCACGTAAACCGATATTCCCCTGCCAACTTTCGCCGTAACGCAGAACTCAAGAGACTCGATTCGTTCCTCCGGCTGCCAACTTTGCAAGTGACAACCTTGAAATGACAAATCGCACCAGAATAAATACATTTATCTGCGGCAATGCGGTGTCCGCGAAAGTAGAGAGAAAAAGAAGAATATCGAAGGAGATCAATGAAAGTCAAAACTTTCATTTATCTAGTATGAATATTCCTACCAAACTGAACTGTTCGCTCTACTAAAGGAAGTCTCGTCTAGGTGATATTTCCAATGAAAAGTAAATGCTAGAAGTTTCTCGCTTTTTTCTTTTTTTTTTTTTGTCAGATAACACATTACCCTGACGCAATCCGCACGGATAATCCGTGCAAATAACGAAAAAGACGTCCAGCAAATAGTACCTATGTAGGTTGGTATGTACACGTGTCGTATCGAATGTGTCATGTATGCCTATCTACACGAATGTCAGGATCTTAGGACGTATAGGCATATCGATAAGAGAATCGCGCATGGAGAACTTTGGCGATTTGAAATCCTTCTCGTGGTTCTGTAAACAAGGTCGAATCGGTTGAGAGTCTTGGCAAATAAAGACACATTCGTTTACACTTTCAGGTGCAGTTCTCATGGAGTTGATATCGATGCCCTATCTTCCTCGCATATACATGCGCACATATATAAATATATACTATGTAAGTAGTCGAAGATATACGCTCCGCTGCAAATTCATGTAAACATACTTGTACCCATGTGAATATTAATTTTGTACAAGTTTCCAAATGAACAGGATGAAATATCAAGATTTGGCGAACTGGGAGTATCCAATGACTCCACGAATGCTGCTGCAGGATAATACAGTGGGAATATAACTTTTTGTTAAATTAATGGTAAGATTGGCGAATGTGGTGCAAGGCGCAGGACGATTCGATTAGGTCGCGAATAATGAATGTTCTCCGAGTGAGTAAAATGCCATAAGTTTTTCCAGGGGCGAGATTCTCTTTGTTCCATAAGTCGGCAAGGCGCTCAGTCACGTTAGAAAGTCCATGGTATGGCATGGCTCTTGCTTACTTGCTTTACTTGCTTACTTGCTTGCTCGGTCGGTTCGTTCGCTCTCCATGGCGGCGTCGGCGTCGGCGTGTTCGGTTGCACCGCGCGCAGATACCAATCTTGTTTCTTGACCTATATCCGCGCTTGCATCCTTGCGCAACCACTTCGAAAGGCGTCTTCGAAATTCGTATCCGTGTTCGTGGGATTCCTGTAGAATGGACCACCAATAGCAACAGGTGTCTTTGAGAGCTCAGGACTATGGGATACTTGGAACGTTATGAAGATTTTAAGAGAATCGAAAATTTCATTCGAACCCTGAACCCATGAACTTTGCGGTACCGCGGGATACTAAGACCGATTGGATCGGTATGGCGACAGAAGTCGGAGCAGTTTAATTCTAAGAAAGTATCAAGATTTTCCAAGAGTCGTTACGGAGTCAGAGAGTGATCTCACTTTCGACGAAAGGTCACCGGTAGTAGCAGGGAGGTCATCAAGAGGCAGAAGTCGAGGTGAACATACCTGAGGAAGGTGGGAAGGTGAGAATAAACTAAGCAAGAGCAGATACGCGAGCGTACGCCGCGAAGAAAGAAAAGGAGAAAGAGAATCCGAGGATGAGTTTTTGCTTGGGCGGAGGCTGCCCACCACAGTTCGCTCCTTGGCGCTGCTGCATCGGATCGAGAGTACCGTTATGTTACGCCAGCGTTCTCCGGGATCCCCTTACGGAACCTTACGGAACCACGAGCGCAGGGATAGTCTACGTAGCCCGGACCATGGAACCTGGGGGGCGAACCTTGAGCACGCGCCAGATGACCTCAGCTCACTAACTCATTTCTATTCCCCAGTCTCATTAGCCGGATCGCCTTAATCACTGTTTCCTTATTTTTCAGACCATTAACTGGAATCTTCTGTGCACACTGGATTTTCAACTGTACTAATGAACTGTGAACTGCTCGTGGATCAGAGGTCCCGATTATCATCTTCACTTACGGAAACACCTGGCTGGTTACCTGAAAGGCAATACTGCCGGACGGTCTCTTGGCATGGCCTTATCATATCAGAAATATTACTTCGCGTCGCAAGTAAACGGTAACTTCGCTATCACTCCTATCTCTCGCTTCGAGTATTACGAGCAAAAGAGGAGCAAGGAGAATCAAGCACAGGCATAACTATTGTGAAGACCCGGAAAACTCCAGTGAGTCATCATCAGGCATTAACTACGAGTTTAACACGAGCGTGTATATTCGATTAGAATCAGACACATCCCGCCGTCATGACTTATGACTTATGGTCATTGGAGGTAAAATAAAATTATACAACCCCGTAGGAGTGGGCAGTAGAATTGCACATCTGGTGTATGTATAATCGACGTACAATATAGTCCAATTTAAATTCCCATAAAGCATCTCGTGAACAATATGTCTTTAGATCTCTGTCTCTCTCTCTCTCCCTCTCTCTCTCTCTCTCTCTCTCCCTCTCTCTCTCTCTCTCTCTCTCTCTCTCTCGCTCTCAACGAACTCACATACGTTTTGCGAACATTGCTTTTTCAGATTTTTTCAATCTTTTTTTTTTCTTTCTTTTTCTTCCATCTTACTACTTTCCTTGATCGTTTTTCTCGGTGGAGGTCCTTAGCCCCATGGAAACGATGCGTCGAGTGCGTGCAGGCAGATCGCTGAACAAGCGACTCTTAAGATGCGTACCGACACGCATTCTACGCGTCCCTCGTACTGGCTGGCAGTCGTGTCAGCAACACTCGGCACCGTGATACGCATGTAAATCCCTTCTTCGCGGTACGTACCTACATAGGTATCACGATGCCACTTCTTTGACTGTACTCTAAACTATAGTCCCCTTACTGGCTCGTTTCATGTATCTACATAAGGTGGTATATGCTCATGTACATTGATAGCTACATACCTATAGTTCTGTACGATTAGAATGCTAAGCATTAACGTTCTCGTCCCTTTTACAGATCAAACTACAAGGAATCCAGAGTGCATATCCAAACTGTTCCTTGAGAAGCGGAAAACGTAAATACTAGACCGAAGGAACGTTCCATTAAACCCGATACCACAGTGCATCGAAACGGTCGACGAGGAGGAAAAAAAATGTAATTGAACTTGTGGATCCATCGGTATTAAATCGTATCTCATCAGTATGTAAGACAAGGTAGCACTTCACAGTTATTACAGTAGATATCAATGCTTTACAATCCTCGCGATGCTAGTGGCAATGCTAATGTGTCATACACGTGAGACTTCCTTATGTTGTGACAAAAGATGTTCGTTCTGGTATATTACGTATGCCGCGGACTTAGCATGGGAGGTCTGAACTTAGGGTCCCATCCAAGGACTTCCAATGGGCAAATAGCACTGGACTCTGTATCAAAGGTATAATACTGAAAATATTATTTCAAAGCAATTCCCATCGTTTTCGACAGAGCCGAAGAGCTCATTGGTTGGATCCATGGCGTTACAGTGTTACACCCACGAGTCCATTTTTCATTGTGCGTATCTGCTTCTCCGTCATTCTAATGGTGCACGGGACACAATGAGCCAGCAGAGTAATTTCCTGTCCGGCAGAGACTCATTAGTCGGAAAGCATTGTGCGTCCCTTTAGTGGTTTTTGATGTGACGCGAGAAAATAAAGCTTTCGGTACCGCCTGGAAGACTCGTGTTACGCGAGCAATTTCATAATTCGCCTGATCGTCACGCTCCCTGAAAACCATATACACAGGGCCGGCGCTATGTCCATACTCCAGCTACGATACGCCGTTCGATCTCTTATTACCTACGTGAATTACGTGGGAAAGTCACTGACTGATTCCAATGGAATGCACACAGTTATACAGTTATCCTTGGCATATACTCTAAAATTCACCTTTTTTTGTTTGCTTCTATGTATCTGCACTTCGTAGCTCTAGTTGATATTAAAGTTTTCTCTTGAAATTTTTTTCTCATTTCCAGATGAACCAGCAAGACCAGCGTACACGTTGGTATAACGAATAAACAGGAGATCCTTAAGTGGCCCATTGTCCTAAGTATAAAATGATTAGGTTATTAACTCGATTATATCGTGTTGTAATCAGAAGTGTAATGGGGCTGTCCATCCTTCTTCTTGAAAGACACACGTGTACTCATTCGTTTTCTACTCATCGTCTGAACTTCAGTCCACCTATGCGCACAGGGTAGGTCTATTCTTATATACTAAATGCACGGACCGACGATTCCCATTCGGCCAGGTCGCCTGCACTCTTCTTGCTCTCCCGGTGTGTAGTTAATCGGCTGGGAGTGCTCTTGGGGCTTTCACGCTTCGCGACGCGCATCATATCTGTTTCCTGGCGATCGTTCTCCGTGACTACCGAATGCCTGCTTGACCCGTAATTACCGTGTAATGCCGGTGATTCTGCTAATTCCCTCATTCAGAGCTGATGAACCGATTCGTTTGACTTTTTATATCATGCCATCTTCATAAAATAAATCCTGCACGTGTTTACCGATAACTGATGGCTGCCTGTGGATATTACAGAGTGGATCAGGATCATTTAAAATGTCAGAGCTCGAATTGGCAAGTGTACCAAATGACTCTCCATGAGCTATAGAGGACGAAGGGAATGAAAAGGGGTTATGGAAAGCCCGAGGATTTTAAGGGCAAGGGTCAGAAGTTCCTATAAATGGTCAAAGTGCGTAACAGAACGATAACTCTTGGGACTCTCGGCATTAATGGGGTCCTGAGTCTATTTATCGTGGAGGAAGAGGAAGCGGCTGATGGGCAGATAGGTCGACTCGAGCGTTTTGTAACTAATTTCGAGAGTAAATTGTCCGTAACATTGGTTCGGTGTAAGCTTCGGAAAAGGGATCTCCGCTAGCGTCGAGCTCATGGCCGTCGCGATGCGTTCACCACGTCCTGAGCGTCCCGAGTCCCAACAATGTCAAAGTGGAGTGGCTATACCATATACACAGCAGCCATTACATATTCCATAAGGCATTGCAATTATTTTAACATCTTCTGACTTGTTCGTCATTTACTCCAGCGGAAGGTATCAACATCGAGATCTGGACTCTACCTACCTCGTGATGGCCTACGCAGCATATACTGGCGGAGTAGGCAAACGCGTGCCATTGGCAGCTACCATCCTTATCACTCTCGCGCTGAGGTCCACCGAGGAAGAAGATACCTACAGTCCTGAGGGTGACACGAGTGGAGCCAAAGAGAGTCGGCGAGACACGGATAGAGATAGAGAACGAGAGAGAAAGAGATAAAAAGCAGACACCCACTCGAAGACAAGCAAGAGGACGCACCGAAGTGACTCACTGGTAGCCTCGATGCCAGGGTAATACCAGTCCTGGAAGGATCCCGTGGATCCCGCCGACTACAACCTGAATCCTGGGGACTAGTCCTTCTCAACGCACAGTGGATCCTTTCCAATCATATAACCAGCACTCTCATATGTAGAAACACTCACACGTAGTGCGAGCGGCCAACTGAACCGTGGAAACGACTCGTCCGGTATGGGGCCTTTCTGTAACCCGGACACCCTAATCGCAGATTTCCGTCCTGGAGTTCCTATACTCTTCGTATAGCCACCCTTGCACTCTAGCGTGTCGCTTATTATTCCAATTATTTGCACAGGACCCTTAACATTACACGTTATTCCGGCATAGGTCGGAAAAGTCTCAACTGCGTTCATTAAGAATTCTGCTGGAATACCCGTTAAAATTGTCAGTCTCCTTTTACTGTTCCAGTACCTCAAGGACCAAGAGAGTCCAGGGTGTATCCTCTTCGGAAATAACCTCTACAAATAAGATCATCCAAAGGGAGAGCCGTAGACAGGGTAGAGCACGAGAGGTGGAGGTACGAGGCGCGTGTGCCAGAGGGACGACGGCGTATCAAAGAATATTTACCCTGTCAACATCGTAGCTTTGCCTGGGGACTATGCCGCAACGTAACCAGGGACACGGGGGAGTAGACACGCTTCGAGATAATAGTAATAGCTATTATTACTTTGCCTTATTATTTTACGATCCGACCGGCGCTTGATACTCTCTTGGACTGGCCAATGGTCGGTGGCCTATTTTACTTAGTCTTATATATGTTTGTATACCTGCACAGTTTTTGCCTGTTTCTTATAATCGTCTATAGTGCGTATGCATTTACTATTCCTGACCCCTTTCAATGGCACCAGACATCTTGGGTTTTGCGTTATTTTATTGGCACGTATAATTTCGCTCATCGAAATGACTTAACGATCCCTCGCGGATCGTAACGCTATGATTGGGCCCTACGCATTTGCGTTTCATAAATCTTTTGAAAGTGCGTCTAAGGAGCCCGGATCGATTTCCGGGCCAAAAATAGAAATTACATCATTGGAGACGCTAGCTCGCCATTGTTTTTACCTTCGGGCCGGAAAACGACGTTTTAGTCGCTCCATCGGGCATCCACGACATCGATAGGTACAAGTAACAGAGTGAGCGTTATCACTCGCTTCTTGGAGGCTCGATTGGGCTTATTTTATAGGAATTTAAGTATCGCTTGAGCTTCTTTATCATTTGACTTATCCTTTTTATTGTAGTAGCATTGATCAGATTCTATTGAGACGGAATTTCGCTGAGACGTCTAAAGGACTTTTTAACCATCTACAGTTTATGACAGACACATATATGTGACCGGTGCTTGCTTAACGCAAAGTGAATCTTGGGAGAGGAAGTAATTGCGCAAATTTTCTCTTATCAGTACACTGATATTGCTCGCTATATAAATAAACGTGCGGGTGAGCGGTCTGACAATCTTAGCAGAGTTAAAATTTACTCGGATAGCTAAGCATGCGTTTAATCCTCAGAGAAGTTTCGAATTCGTGGAATTATACATTAAGTTTGTAAGGTTTGTATTAGCCTGGAAGTGGGTTATTATTCAAAGTTTTTATGAGATGGAACACATCACTGACGTAACCGTGAGATACGGTCTGATACGTGGAATCTAAACTTGTCTGAGTGTACCTACTAATGTCACTTTACTTGGACTATCGTTTCTTTACTAGAATCCAATGGGTACCATTTTCTGGCATAGCTATCGTTCCTTGTCTTCAATTTACTCGTTTTACTATACTTGGCATTCAAACTACCATATAGACATTTCCATGGAAACCCATGTATTCTTGTAAGCTCCAAAAGAACGGAAATGAAGATGCGTGAGCGAAGGAAAAAAAAAGAGGCGTTCAAAGATAGAGAAATAAATGACTTTTGTTTTTACCTGCATCTGCAGCCAGGAATAGTCGATGTAGGTCGTCGTGGTGGCAGTAAGGGATCCGGCGACGGGGGTCGCCGGTGAGATCTGGGGCCAGCCGTCTTGGCCGACGGTGCCGAGGATGGCGAGTCCGTCGGGCTGGCCACGTTCCGGTACTATCTGATCGGCATGATGCTGGTGAGGGTAGTTGGGCTGGATGATCGGTTGTCCTCCAGAGGGTAAGTTTCCGGAATGACTATGAGGATGAGGATGAGGATGAGTCTGAGCCCCCGAGCCGGCACTGGGCAAGCAGCACACGCTCACGTCCATCCGTGGGGGCGGCGAATCGTAAAACCGTTCCTGTTCCGGTTCCGGCTCCGGGTGGCGATCCCAGGCTGACCTCGCGAGGGCACCCGCCCGAGGAACCATCCAAACCTCCTTTATAACAATTATCCACTCTTGTTCTAGCGGCAACCCCTATCACACGGCAGCAGCCCCGGGCGACAATGACAACCGGCTCTCTGCTCGCGACGCACCTTAGAGAAAATCACGAGTGGACACGAAGATCAGCCTAGTGGTCACAGGAACCTCTCCATCGAGGTGGTATCCTCGTCGAGGATGACCCTGTCGAACGGAGGATCCTTGCTGGATAGCATTACTTCACGAATTCTAAGTCACTCTTCCTAATCCTAGCATTCACTGACTGAATATATGAACTCGAAAATCCTGACAGACGTCGTGAAGTTCTTTTTCGCGGTAGGTAGTTCTAGAGGAAGGCACATTGACATAGGCACGTACGCATATCAGGCACATACGTGATGAAGTAACGATAACGCGATTAAATTTATTGAGGCACACACGGGTATACACTGATCCCTGTACCACGCTTATATCGAACGATCTTCATATGAACAACATTTAGCACCAATTTACCATCACGATTATCCACAAGGAGTTTCCAGATGGTAGAACCATCTCCGAGGAATATACAGAGGTATACCTGGAGCTCGCAGTAACGCCCGCACTATCTCTCTCTTTCTCCCTCTGCATACATACATATATATAAATATATATATATATATATACGTATTTATATTTATATTTTTGATAACAAGGAGGATAGGCAAGTTTGACGATAGACGTACGAAATAACGGTGCCTGTAGTAGCACTAGCTTAGTGTAATTTTCGCGTAGCGAATAGTAGGTAGTAGTATGTCAGATTACAACGTGAGATGTAGTGTCGTATTGTTATGCCTGTTTTTTTTTTTGAAACGGTGTCCGCGCCGCGCCCAGCCAGAGTAACTAGGTACACCCTCGCGTAATTCCTCGATGACTCCCTGACGTACTCGCCGACGAGGACGACGAGGACGAGGACAAGGACGTGATGCCGATGCTCGCGTAGGTGCGCGTGCGTGCGTGTCGCCAAGGCAACGGTCCCACGGTAACTGGCCCGGCCGAGGCGCACGGACCTCCTCGGATCTCCTGCTCACGCCCCGGGCGCGAGCTATCCGGGCTGCGGCCAGGCGGCCATCAAGAACGCCTTCCCCACCTATATCCATACTGCTTCTCGCTTCCTCTTTACTACACACTCACACACTGTCCTCTCCGGAGCTTACATGATCCTCGTGCTCACGTCTCTCTCTCTCTTTCTCTCTCTCTCTCTCTCTCTCTCTCTCTCTCTCTCTCTCTCTCACACACACTCTCTGTAGTGCTTTTCCTCTATTATCCACTCTCCTACAATAAGTCCAACGCGCATTGTCTCACAATCAGAGGAATCGCCTTGCCAATTCGTGGGGGCGACAAACGTCGCGGTACTTCCCAACTATCGTAATAGCGGCTATATTTCTTATTGTTGTTCTATCGTATTATGGGATTTACAAATTGGCATTTCATGAAGATGTTTTTTACGCACGTGCCAACTGTTGTAAAGCCGAATATGCACTGTTAGGATAGAGAGAAAGATTGATGAAACAATGATACTGTATCATCGACACTGCATCAAGGTGTCCGTGAGAAAATTGAAAAATATATTTTTAATTGTATAACCCTTGTTTTTCGATTTTTTTATTGACCAAGTAAACATTCGTGGCGCTCTGATATATCTCTTCTCCCTCTTCTCCCCCGGCAATGGATTCCCTTTCTCTTTAGATTGTGAAACTATTTTCTATCGTACGCTTTAACCGCGCAGATTTATTATATGTAATAGGTTACGCAGATTACGACAAAGTGCAAATATTTCACATGACCTGCACCTGCACGACTGGCTTTACCCTCCTCATCGCGCGATCTCCTTCGCCGTGTCCCACTCTCATTCGTCTGTCTCTTTCTCTCTCGTTACCTCTCTCATAGCCTATCCCTGTCTCTATCGTAGATACAGTAACTGCCACCAGAAAGATCCCAGGACCAATGCTCAATCCTATATGAACGTGCTCTCGAGCAATCTGCTTTATTCAAGCCGTTTCTCCTTTCTCGACACCCACCAGACCTTTCCCGCCAGTTGGCAGCCCACACCAGACACCACCATTTCTCTGTTTCAGACATTAAAGATACAGCAGCAACAGAGGCACCATAGAAGCCTCTTGTTCCACCAGCAATCTATTCAGATGCGCGTCGATCCCGATGGTTTATGCAGACTAAGAGTAAGAAAAAGAAATAAGATTAGTAAACTTGGATAGGCTGACAAAAAAATTCATTGTAATTACAGCTATGCGATACGTGGGAGCACATATTTATTCCAAAATGATAATCAGGCAGAAATGAATTCGCCGAAAATTATTGAGCGCTTACCGAATTGTCTAGCCAGCGGCCAGATAAATCTGCCTAACGAGATGACATTGTCTTGTCAGTACTGCAGACTGATAGAGGTCGAAATCAAACACCAGGAGTTTGAGTACTGCCAGCAAAGCCTTAACCTCTGATGTGAATGAGAACCTTCCCCGAGGCAACACGTCTCCACCTCCTGCAGCAGCGTGCTGTGCTTAATAACATTAACATATTCATTAGTATAGTGTACGATAAAAGGAGTAAATACACGTGCCGTGGGGTGAATTTAAAAAAAAAAGGTGCTCCTACTCTTGTAAGTGAACCGGTGAACATTGCTACTGGATACTTTGGGGAAGATCATGTTCCCCTTCATTTATCTGGAACTTGAAGTATGGCGAACTGACGGGCACATTTCATCCCCAGGAGCCCTAAAAGAAAATGGCAGCGTTATTGCACTGTAAAGCCAACTCGATCTGGTTCAGCCAATGATAGTACAGCATCCCTAAGCGTTTCATTATGTGAGGGGATCTGTACAAAGAGGGAAGTCCCCGAACGATACAATGGGATGCATAAGAAATTCAAAGGATTCTAGGGATCTGTATTTCTCCTGGTTAGAAGTATATACATCGGCATTGCATGTGGTTTGTCCAGTGGAAGCTGGCTTGGTAGAGCAAAGAGAGTACCTATACCTGCAGGGTGCGGTCCCTGGTGCTTAGTCCCCACCAGAAGTGCGGAAACAGTACTACTCATGAATGGGAGTGGGTTCGGATTGGTCAGATCTCTTAGCCAATCAGCGCGCGACCGCTATTCTCCCACCGTGAGAGCAGCTACGCGCGAGAAGGACAGTCAAGCGCGAGACGCGTTGCGCGTAAGAAGTGGGAGTAGGACGGTGGCTGAAGCGTGCGCCCAGCAGGCCTCTCATATTGATACACGGAATTTACGGGTATCCCATTATCATGGAGGAAATAAAGGCGGCCTACAACGGAGGCGGAGAAGACGCACGCGTCGCTAGGTCTGACCACTTAAAGTCTGCCGATTTTACCACTGGGACGTACCCAGTCTGGAAAATAGAATCCTGACGACTGCGAGGAACCCACCAATGCAACCGGCGGGCATATCTTTTAATTATCTTCTTCTGTTAGTCCACTGTCCATCTTGTTCGAAGTCTTCCCTATGCAGACTTCACATTACCTTATACGTAGCTTACCTATATATCGATTAGTAGGTAACACTAATGATTTTCTGAGCAGTTTCTTGATTAACGCACCCCATTGATTACGCGATTAGATCGGTCAGCGATGCGTGAGATCCATTCCTTAGGCAAGCAATAAAATCAAGTTGTATATACATGGATCTCTATTAATATATATTATATATATAGTATATATATAATACTTATATATATATGTGAAACACGCACGAATAACTTTAATCGTTTGATCAACTAACGGAATTCTTGATCGGGATAACACGCCTTCAATGATACTTCTATAATTATTGAAGAATAGTTGATATAAGATCCATAAGCGTGAATGACAAATTGCACCACGCAGGGGATGTAGGCAGCAGGCATATATCGTGGCGTTATATGGACGGTAAGTACACGCAAGTACAATGCATTTGCATCATGCGACTGATTCTGTTAAACGATAAGCTAGCCACTGATGTAAAGCCTGCATCATTCTGCCTCGCGGCAAAAATTCCCAATAATAGTAAGGAATATATATTCATGTTCTCAGGGTAACTGAATGTACTGCACTTTTTTTTCTTTTCTATTGACCAATGAGAACTCCACCGCCAGTGACAAAATCCTTATTTCCTCGGGATGCTGTCACCTTCTTCACCTTCCTCACCTTGACGTGCCCTGAAAACACACGGTGTTCAGCCTAGCGATTGCCCTGTCATAAAAGCATGCCGGCGTACGTCCCTTCCCTATACTTAACATAACTTAAGCGATAATTGCTCGTATTTGCCGTGGCACATTCCCTGTAATCTGACGTTACGTCGATTTACATTGAACAGTGATTTAGCCCGGGTACATATATGCATCATACGCACTGTATAGACCGATTGTTCCTCTTGTTCTCCCGGAGACGCCATTACGCTTACTGAATCTCGTGTTTCGATTGCATGCATTAAAACTGCACATTCTTAACATGAGATCATCCTACGTTTACTCGCATTTCGTAGACTTTCCTGGTGACGCCATCGCGTATCTAGAATACATATCGTATTCTCCATTTTTTCATACTTACTGTGCTAAAAGACACTTTGAAGCATCCCCGTGCCATTGTTTCGCTAACTTATTTCTCATTCGTGTTTGTACCTTGGGCGGATGACAGAATGTATATAAATTACAGGGAGTCGCTGCTGCCATCTCTTTCAGCTAATCTGATGCCAGTTACTTAATGTTACCATCGATACTGTACTTTGTGTCAAGCTTCTTTACCGACTGCTGGTGAACATTTTGTGTATGCATTTTTGAATACTCCAATTCACCGTTAGGGTGTACAATGTCTTATTTTATTCTTTTTCATATTATAGTAAGGATGAGCGGAATTTAAGAGAATACATCATTTATTTCATATACTGTCGCATTGATAATGGCTAATATACAGTTAAGTGATGAGAATATGAATACTCGGAGGAATCCTAGGGTAAGATTATCCTTTATTGATATCTGGCTCGTTCTATTTACAATGCAGCTAGATAGTGAAATTTAGAATGTATACGGCATGCATCGCAGTATGTATGCCGGTACAAACTTCTAGATGTTTATTGTACGTTTGAATATTTTTTTTTGGTAGGATTTAAAGCTGACGGAAGAAGAAATAAGGGTTGTTAATCAATGTAGTTCTGAGAGCATTGTAAAACGTGGAATTCCTCTTGGATTGGTTTTTGGAGCTACTGCTTATTATGCTGTTAAAAAAGGCTATGTTAAGGGCCATGCTTCATATGGTGCAGTACCAGGCACTATTACTTCTGGTATAATTGGATATTTCTTAGGCAGACTGACTTATACGACCATTTGCTTTGATCGGCTTATGAACATGCCTAATAGTACAGTTCGCAGAAGACAAGAAGCTTTTCAAGGCATAGTAGGTGTTGAGGGGTATGTATACTTTTTATACATGTATATGCTTATATTATGTTTTGTTAGGAAAATAATTCTTTTAAGTGATACGTTTGTTTGTTTATAATTGTTTTTCATTCACTTTTTTTGTTATTTGTTACAGTTCTGCTGCTAACGAGAGTCTCTATATGCCTGTGAGTGTTGAGGATGGTAATACTTCTTCTTCTAACGCTATGAACTCTTCACTGGATATTGACATTTATCATTCTCCTAATAATTTTGATGGTTTTGTTGGCAACAGTGAAAATAGTAAGTTCTATTTTATTATCTAGAACAATATGATGTATGTGTTTCATATAAAATATCTAATTTAAATACTCCCATCGAAAAGATTAATATTTTTTAACAGTTTCTCTTAAATATTGTTTGACCGATAAAGAACATTGTCCACTTCTTTATTCTCTATTTATATATAAGAGATAAGTACTGAAACCATCATAATTTACTAATAAGATATAAATGTTATCAACTAGTAGTATTTTTTTATTAGCAGAACAAGATATAAGAAGTAGGAAATGTTATATGAGGATTCAAGAAGACGTTGTTTTCCACACTTTTTAATTCATGTACGATGAGAAAATGGATGCTCTAGAAAATGTTTTCGGTTTTAAAATATTTCAAAGGTGCTCCTAAGATATCACCGTGTAATTGATAAAGAATCGCTAAATATTCAAAAATTGGATAATCTAAAGTTGTATTCTTAGACTATGTCGACAAATTTTATTGAAACTAAATTAATTGTATGCTATCGATCAATTTTTATTTGTGTATTTGACCTAAAAACCTAAAAACGTTTGAAAATTTTAAATTATTCTTTCTGATAATCAGGTGATCTGCAGATAAATAAGGAAGTAGATCTTAACGAGAGCATTAGTACTCAATCAGGTTTGTCCTATGAGGAGCGCAGAAAGAGAAACCGGGAGGAATACGTTCGCAGTGTAAATCAAAGGTTTGTTTAATGGATCCACATCATATTATTTTTCTAAAAACAATTGATCAAATTAACTAGGTAAGCAAGAAATTTAATTCTTTTATAGATATAGCCGCACGGCTACTCCTCATGCGCCAAACGCTTCCGTTGAAGAGAGAAATACATACAAGGAGAAGACAGAATATGGCGATGTTTGGGGTTAAAAAAAAAGAAGGACTATCTTTTTTTTCGTATGCTAGGCTACAATGGAATTTATAAAATGCGAACGTAGTAATAAATAGTGATTTGTATCTATGAATTTCACAAACTTGTGTAGAGAGGATTGCACAAATCTTTGACAATTATGTATCATGAATATACGAATGATGATTTACTGTACCCTAGATAAAAACTGTCTTATTACAGTCGAGCCTTCAAAATCCATGTGCTTCCTGGTGTATCCAGCATTTAATATTTTACATGAATCCTTCGACAAGATACCAGAATATTGAATTCAGGATATATAAGTGGTTACGAACAATGTATTGCATGTCCTTGACTTACTAAAATAAACATTGAGGTGCTGTAATCAACGTAAATCTTAGAATTTAATGTAAATAACGACCGTTAGCATGACCTGCTCCTGAGTTACTTTTAACAATAAGTAATTCTGATAGTACATCCCAACATGTTTAGTACCAGTGATGCTGTTACTGTACTGTACTAGGTGCATGCTGGCGAATAAGGCAGCAGAGAAAGTGAATATCTGCGAGTATCAGAATGACTTGAACGAGATTCGCAACGAAAGAGAAAGGAGCCGTGAACAAGAGTCAAGGATAACTTTAGAGTAACGAACTAATGTACCTCCTGAATCAAAGTACCTGTATCAGTTATCGGAACGCACGTGGATGCATACATCTTGGTCAACGGTCGTTGGTTGAATAGAGACGTCGTCCAGTGGGTGAGATGCAATTGACAATATACTTGATAGATTTGACTTTGAGCACTAACAGATGCAATATTGGCAATATTGATGTTTTATTCATTTTTTCATTTCAATATTTTGAATGCATTTAAAGGGGTACAGGAGTATTGAAATAAAAAATTCGATCTTTTTTCAAATTACTGTTCCTGAAAGCCCCATCCTTTACGAATATTACAAAAAGAAAATCGTGGAGAAAGTTGAAAATTTACGGAAGTGATAGCGTTAATCGTAAGTGAGTGCGCAACAGAGTAACAGGTTCGCCGAGCGATATACAGTGTGTACGGGCCTGTTTGTCTTTTGTGAGAAACTTCAAAGCCGTTTATCTCGAAACTACACGTTTCAATACTCAGGACATCATGACTCTCGAACGAATAATTACTCTGACTTGAAATTTAATTGCATAAGGACATTGCACAAGTTGAAAAATAAATACAAATTATTGACATCAATGTTTTATCGTAAAAATGAAAAAAATTAGATATGTATGCAACTTTAAAGATTATCTTTGAAATTCCTCCAAAAAGTTCCATGTTGTAGTTTTGAGCATATAAATTACTCATTTGCTTTCAGATAATTGGTTCACCTGAGATTACGTTCACAGATCGAAAGCTGCGAGCTACGCAGGCACTTAATAATTTTCATAACTTTGAATATATCAACAACTTTGCACAACCACGCACAATAAACTGTAAGAACTGCCAGTTCGACAATAATTTAGTTTCTAAACAATTGAACCTGACGAAAAGTCGATTTTTTAAAGTTTCAATAGTTCTTTACCCCCTTATTAGCGACCTGGATTTTTGCAATCTATAATAATGTACATTTTGCTTTACGGTTGTTATTGCTACCTTCTCTCTTTGTCATAAGTGCGTCCAAGGTAAATCTAGTTATAACTGGTTTTGAAAAA
Source organism: Trachelus iudaicus (assembly GCA_030142595.1). Taxonomy (NCBI): domain Eukaryota; kingdom Metazoa; phylum Arthropoda; class Insecta; order Hymenoptera; family Cephidae; genus Trachelus; species Trachelus iudaicus. Next base: position 362,612 of record JARQTH010000673.1, read on the forward strand.
ACGACTTGCGGAAAGCGCGGAGCGTGATTTCTCCCACATCGCGCGTAAATTCAAGGCTACTATTTAGGTCCAAATTACTATAATTTATTTTAATGTTATTCACAGTCATTTTGTTTGTCAAGTCTGCAGTGCAGTAAATATGTTTAAAAATATTAAATGAAAACAAATAATTGTAATATTTATTGTCGAAATCATTAAAATATATGATTTGCGCATACGTGCCTGCACTTCTTGGAGGTATGGTTGATAATAAATTATTATCTGAACTAGATAGACTAGGCAGAATAGAGAGGAAGCGGTCAGTGACCAGTTAGCAAAGGTGTTTGCTATTTTGGATCGTGTTCCGAGAGCGACGTGCATCTTGGCACCAATCTCTAAATAGTTCCATTAAAACGGGAAATAAAAGAAAATCCGTGCTATGATCGTGAACTGTATTTTTAACGTTACGTTATAGGCAGTAGTACGTATATAGGAGTACGTTAGTATGCATACGCGGTGTACTACATATCAGCTGCGAGCGGCCTTCAATTATTATAAATATACCTATTCACAATAATTTTTTAAAACGTGATTCCAATGCAACGTTAACCGAAAATTTAAATTTTAAAGCTAACCATCTCTTCCCACGCTTTCTTTCCTTTTAGTATTGTATCTTTTCTTTCTTTCTTGTTGTCGGTGAATTTAATTTTACTTTTAGCCTTGCAAAGCCAGTTTCATAGCGTCCATGACGCACGTCCTTTCCTCTTACACTATTGTGTCATTGGGAGTCCTGAACAACAAATGAAGACTTGAAATTCCAAAGGATCAAAATGATTTATGAAAGGAACAACAATTTTTTTGATTCTTGAATAACGTCCGCATAATTTTTTTTTATCAGACCATTAATTAAATTCTTGCTAGAAATTTTAGTCTCTATATTCGATTGTATCATTTCACATGCGTGGAGTAACCATGGCCATGGGTTTTGGGACACGTTTATTTGAGTAAACGCACATATGTATGCACATATCTTACGTAAGGTGGCTGATGACACTGTAATCTTTTTTTTAATTTTTATTCTTCTCTTACGCAATGGCCAATTTTCGCAATATTTTTCCCTGAGACAATATGAGACTGTTAAAATCAGCGAACCAGAAAATTGACAAAATTTACTAAAAATAAAGATCGCAACTCGTGCCCTGACGCGCCGGTCTCATCATGGCGGAATCGACTCGGGATGCCCTTTACGTGACTTACAGAGAGGATTTATATCTTGCCAGAACTAAATATAACTACCAATATTATGCAGGTTTGGGTCAACCGATGCCAAACTTGAATTTACCGAACTTTAGCGGACTAAAATGATCCATTTTATTATTGTCTGTACTACAAAAATAGTATGTATAAAATGCAGGCTTTCTACTTAATCTTACTTAATCATCGCGCTCGTCTTAGATATAAGAAAAATGGGGGCAAGATTATTTGTTCTCTATATCTTAATCAATAAATGTTTGGATCACAATTCCAGTGAATATTCTTAACTTCGTGTATTATTATTATTATATTACTGATAATCCTTTAGGAAATTGGATGAAACAGTAATTCTATTTGTCTCTTGTTTATTTACCTAGTGATAAAAAGATGTCATTACATCCACTGCTAATGGGTCGGAGAGTCAGAACATTCCTGCCTAGAATTCTCACATTGTATGTAGGCCAAGATGACAAACACTTCACTCCAGGTCTTGCATTATTTATAAACATGCAATTTTCAATAGAGTCGACCAGACAAATAAGAGTGGTAGGAATACCGGACCTTCATCACCCTCAACGTAGCCATGAAGTTGCAAATAATATGCATACATGTTTTCTTCTTATCGCAAACAATTAGATGCCATAAAGTCTACGTGATTGATTAAATGGATGCTAGCATGCGGCATCTCAATCAGAGTATCTATAATTGGCATGGTTGGAAAGATTCTTGACTTACTTTCACTATCTATCAGTATTTTATATCTAGATACCTTAATCTTCCATTATCCCTTTGGTATTGCTGACAGGCTACCTATCTCTTGCGCAAGTTTTAAATTTCACTGAAGATCACCTAACCTAAAACAATTTTTTATCAGAACCGATAGCTTCTCGGAAGCAAAGTCTTATCTAATATATAAAAACGAATTTTGTGTGAGTACGTGTAATTAAAAATTTTCCATCACTACATTTTTTCACTGCACCCGTTACTAGCAGTGCATACGTTTAACGGTTTCCTAACCTCTTTTTTCCTTTTTCAGATATAACTAAGGAGGGCATCTCCAATGCTACCTATGAATTCGTTACTTCCTCTTGAGTTAAACTACACTTATACGTATATTTTCCTAAGATGTTGTAGGAAGGGCATTTTATCTTTAGTTAACCAAGTGTTATAATTGCGTGGGAGAAATTGAAACCTACGTTAGGCGTGACATTCTAAACATTAATTTCCTCTTAGTGGTCGAGTTCTTCTCTGTGTTTATTATACTGTACCTTCTTCTCGTCATCCTCCTTCTGGTGTCCTCCTCGTGGTCTTATGCGCAATTACATATTTATATCGTTAAAGGGCAGGCATGTGCACTTGTACCATCCTCTTTCATACAATGTGAACATTCGTGCGTCTAGGCTAATTCATTTGATCAGCGTACAATCGGCCGGCCCATGCACTCAGTGTAGTAGCTCTCCTTCTTCATTCATTGCAAACCCATTCAATGTTTGGAGATCAATGACTTTCCTTGGTACTTATATAAGTATATTGGATTTGCGTCTGCAATATTGATTTGGTAATAATTTTATAGAAAATGCTGCTATTCATCTCTCCTTTTACAAGGTTAAAGAAAATGACGTCTTATCCGTTGTTTATATTACCTTCATTTGGTTGCTACTCATTGATCCAATTCAGAAGGTCATTTGCACTTGGAAAATCCACTGTGCCATTGACTCCATTAAGTACAGCAAAGGCTAAATCAACGGCAAACATAATGAGTCGTTGGTAGATCTCAATTTGGTCGTACTAATTCCATCGTTGCCATACGTTTCGAAATGTCTGCCTTTATGTTATATTGATACAGTAGTGATATTTTCCTAATAAGGAAACTGTTGCTCAATCTGTTTATGTTGCTGTCTTGTATCTTATAAGCTTATTGCTTATGAATTTTTTACTATTATTCTGGAATCAGTCGTTATTGTTTATAATTATAAATTTTCCAATGAATCTCTTTAGCATCCTATAATAGGTTAATGCGCATATGGTAATAGATAAACGATTTAATACATATATCTAAATGTTAGATCGGTAGGACGTGATAAATCTTATATCAGAACTAATGGAATCTGCTACTCGGAGTAATCTTTTAATGCCCAATTAATTTATCGGACCTCTATCAGTGATACAAACACGATGAATATTACTGATTAAAATTGTATAACTATCTCTCTTGAAATGGTTAATTCTTATTTCTTTTATTTTTTGCTCTAAGGCCGACGGTGGCTCCTAGCTTCGGTCCTCATGGGGTTCCTCCATCTTTGCATGGGGTACATGCTTATTCTCTGCTTCTTAGGAAATTCTAAGCCACCATAGGGATGCTCCCATTTCTTATTTCAACGAGAGTAATGGACCAAGCATCCACAAGGATCAGCGTCATTCTTATTCTTGAGTTTTCTTATTTCTATACTGGTAGTTCTGCTGTTCTAAGAACATATTTCTCCATGTTTTTTGCTATCCACTTGTTACTGTCCCATTTTTTTTTGCATTTTCCTGCAGCTTGTTGCCGCATGGACTCATGCAGGCTTGTAGACGAGACAAGAGTGACTTCAGTCGCACTCAAGCCGCCGATCGTTGCGCATCGCATGCGAAATCAACTCCTACTTATACACATGGAAAGGTGACAGAAAAGGATAAACCGAATATTTCCTGGATTATTAATAAGGTCCGATCACTAGTGTTAGAATTAGCGGTGTTTTACCTGTGGTAGGGATTTTTTTTATTAATTATATTAAACGTGCGGTTTAACGAAAGCTCCTATATTCCACGTGTACTACAATTTTCTACATTTCCACATATATTGCTCTCTCATATCTGCCAATGATCAGTGCACTTATTATTAATCTATATTCATATACATCTGTCACTGTAGTACAGAGATCAGCAGAAGTTTTTAGTGAAACTCGTGCAAAGTCAATTACATCTTCCGCGTTATTGTATAAATTATTAACTGGTTTGTCTTGTTCTTTAAAGCATAATTGAAATGCTTACATGAACATTACTACTCCCTACCAGTATATATGTATATACACAGAATGATAATTAATATATATAGCAGTTTCATTGTTAAGGAATCGTGCCAATAATCCTGGTAAGCAGTGTCGTCGTCGCGTCCTAAGACGATCTGTGAGTTTGGGCAATGTGATTGCAGAAGACTATAAGGACTAGATGCAACGCGTATTAGAGAGCAAATAGGATAGATGGGAAAAGAATAAGAGGGAGAGAGAAAAAAGAAATGAGCGGTAACTCGACGGGTAACACGTGCCGCACTTTTACTTTGCCAAATGAGTAGGATTAGCTCACCGCATTACACACCACCTTATAAAGTTCTCTTGTGTAATGCTGAGCGTCCTTGCTGGCCAAAAAAAAGCTCCTCGTGATTCCACAGAATTTCCACAAAGGGAAATCACGCTTAGAGCAGGGCAAAGAAAATATAGGAACATGTAGAAACGAACGAGGAATATCATTCTCCAAATATGGAATAGTTAATTTTATTGACCTCTATATTCTGATAAGACGCTTTAAGTCTTTTATCTGAACTTTTTGCGTAACGATAGGAAAATTTTATTTTTGCGTATTTTGGCACTGTGATTGGCGCCGTGGATCGTATCGATGACAGACCATAATATCGCCAACTTGGCAGCTTCTTGCAAATGAATTTTTTTTTCTAGTTCCTTAATTCTTCACCGTTGACCCTCGACCGTTTCTAATTGCAGATGGAACTGCATACCAAGCCGAGCATGAACGATCAGGCGAAGAATGCAATATGCAAAGTGGAGACAGCCTTTAAGGAAACCACAAAAATGAAGTTAGTTATGGATTTTTAATCTTTATTGTATTATATTCTCTCTTCTTTTTTTTTTTTGATGCACTGACGTCAATCTTCATAGATCGGTAGTTCCAATTATTATCTTCTCTTATCTACGTCGTTGTTTCATTACATTCCGACTTTTCACAGTAATCAAGACACTTATGGAGCCTTTCAATCCAAGGATCTTATCGTGGGAATCGAGAAATCCGAGAACAATGATGCTGGAGATTCACATCCGACTTCCGATCATCCGACCTCGTGAGTGTCTATTCGAATTGAATTGCGTTTGGCTGGTCTATGAGTTTAATTGATAGAAGCGCAAATGTCATTGAATGGCAATTCCAATTGATTACGAGAATTATTAAGCATTACGTCCCATAAGACATTAAGTATGAATCTTTCCTTCGAGATAAGGATAACAATCGTACTCAAGTTGTACGCTGATAACTGCTTATAGTACAATATTTAACCAGCGATATAGTGTGACTGGAAAGATGTTCTAAATTAAGAATTTCTTAATTAAATTCTCAAAGAAATGTTACAACATGATTTTGATGCGATTAGCTCAAGGTACCACGCTTCTCCGGTAATTTAATAACACATTCCACAGTTTATCTCATTAAATGATTAGAGCCAATTGTTTCTTTCGGAGAACTTTGCGCATGGAATACATTTGCTGACTGTTAAAGCTAAATACACACATATGACAAAGGTCTTGCTAAAAGTATTGTCCGAAGTTGTAATGCTATTTAAGGTACAATGGTTTCTGCTCGCTTAATTTATGTTGTGGAGTACTGGTAATTTAATATATTTGCCATGTCAAGTGAACAACTCTTCACTAAGATGTATAGATAAGAAATAGATGATAAGCCTCGTGCTTTAACAATTGTACTATTTAAGAATTGCCCTTGATACTAGACATACCGACATTTTTTTATAAATATATTTTTGACTTTAAAAGGGTCAAATGACCCGTCCATGGTACCTTTAATTTTAAACGAGAATCACTTGATTGCTCTGGAATCGACTGATCAACGTGATGAGTGATGCTTATTAATGTATTTTCAGGTACCTGGAAACCCTTATGCATTTGTTCAAAGGGAACGTGGGTTCCGGAATATTTGCCCTAGGCGATGCTTTCAAGAATGCTGGTATCATCCTGGGTCCATGCCTTACACTGTTCCTTGGATTTATTTGCGTTCACGCTCAACATATGCTGGTGATTAATCACTTGGACTTGATTCTACTCTGCCGGAAACCCTTCGATGTATTTAATCTCGTGACTGATTGCAGCTTAACTGTAACAAGGAGGTTCGAAGACGCGTCGGTGACTCCTCGACGGTGCAACCAGGATTCGCTGGAACCGTAGAGCTGTGCTTTGCGACGGGTCCACTTCGATTTCGCAAATATTCTGTAATGATAAGGTATGCTAAATGTATAGTAATAATAGGTAATTGATGCTAGTATCTAAAAAGAAATCTACTAAGAAGTGGCTATGAGAATATGAATTCTTTGGAGTTGAATGGATACCTACACGATTCCCTCAGTAATACGGATTTCATTTAATTCCAGAAAATTGGTTAATGTATTTTTATGTGTTACGCAACTTGGATTTTGCTGCGTTTATTTTGTTTTCATATCGAAAAACATGAATCAGGTGAGTCCCATTCGACGACTAAAGGTCAATAGGTAATTCTGACGATATAATAATAATTTTAGCTGCAAGTACATTTTTATCTTTTTTTTTTTTGAAAAAAAAAGGTCCTGAGTGTTTACGAAATTAACGTAAGCGTCGGCGTTCTCATGGCCATCGTTCTGATTCCTATTATGTTGAGTACCTGGATAAGAAACCTCAAGTATCTCGTACCTCTGTCGTCCATAGCCAATTTTTTAATCATCGTGGGATACATAGCAACTATGTACATAATGAGTCACGACTTGCCTCCCATTCAGGAACGCAAGTACGTCGCCTCCTGGAGCTCCTTGCCGCTGTTCTTCGGTACTGTTATTTATTCTTTTGAAGGTATCACCCTGGTAAGGAATACGTTTGACATTAATTTTCTGAATTTTGAGCTACCGCGTAAGACACCTCGATTTGATTGACGAAAGCGGAAACATGAATTTTAGGTCCTACCTTTGAAAAATGAAATGAAAAAGCCAAAAAACTTTAACAAACCACTTGGCGTACTGAACGTTGGCATGGTGATAGTGGCAATAATGTTTGTGGCAATAGGATTCTTTGCATATCTCAAGTACGGCGATGAGGTTCAAGGTTCCGTGACTCTGAATCTAGGTTCCGCGATGTAAGTACCCGTTTTGTATAATGAATTCCTTAAAAGTCGAAGGAAACAGGCCAGACTAAATAACTGAATATAATTTTTTTTGCATATGAAGAATTCCAGGACACACGGATGGTTTCCTTTCAAGGTTTATGATTTCTCCATTTTGTGTGCTCTTTTTTTCTTTCTTTCTGTGTTTTAAATGTAATTCCTTTTGACGAACCTATTTAAATTGCAGCATGTGTTTGCCGCGTGACCCATATTTTTTACACTTCAGTCATTATTACCTGAGTTCGTGATATACAGGGTGAGGCACATAAAGTGTGACCGAGCAATGACACTCAAACTATTGATCATGTCGAAAAATGTTTCTGACAAAAGTTTCAGTGTTCGAGAAGGCCGTCATACTGGACCGCCCTATTTTTTTATCGGTGGAGGCGCTGAAGCTACGTCAAGGTCAACTCCACTTTCTTAAATGGAACCATGTACTTTTTTTTTCGATGACATTATTACCGATTTTAAGACGAATTCAGCGACCTACAACACAAGGTCATTCTAGTCACGCAAAGTATGAAAATAGTCGCAAAATCGAAACATATCGTAATAATCACTTTCAAAGGATCCACTAATGTTGGTTTGGGTCTACCTACAGAAGATGCTCGAAGACGCTTGACGTAGCTTCAGCGCCTCCACCGATAAAAAAAATAGGGTGGTCCAGTATGACGGCCTTCTCGAATACTGAAACTTTTGTCTGAAAAATTTTTGGATATGATCAATAGTTTGAGTGCTCTGTCACACTTTATGTGCCTTACCCTGTATATCTTATCTCATAAGCAGTACTGATATGTACGTGGATTTAACACATATTTTTTTCATTATTTCAGTTTACCTCAATGCATTAAAATTTGCATATGCATCAGTATACTGTTCACTTATGCACTACAGTTTTACATACCAGTGGCCATCATATGGCCTGGTATAGCTAGTCGTTTTGGTCCATTCGCATGGCCCACGGTTGCAGAGATCTGCTTCCGGTCTCTTCTCTGTTTCGTCACGTGTAAGTAGTTGGTATTTTTTCAAATGCCAATTAATATTACGTGTCTTTTGGCGAAACTCTCATTAATGTCTTCCTTGTATTTCTGTCCCAACAGTCATCCTGGCGGAAGCAATTCCGCATCTGAATCTGTTTATCTCGCTGGTAGGTGCCGTGAGTAGCACGGCCCTGGCATTACTGTTTCCGCCGATTATAGAGATGGTGGTCTGCTGGCAGAGCGCCACACTCGGTATCTTCACAATTACGAAAGACATACTTATACTACTAATTGGATTCCTTGGTTTCGTTACGGGAACGTATGCGAGTATTACCTCGATTGTCAAGGCGTTTAGTGAACAATAAAACTTCGTATGTATATAATTATATTGGAATATTTTTCTGTTCATTTTTAATAAGATTTCTACCCGTATATTATAATCTATTTTTTCCCACTATACATCAACGTCAGTCCATTGTACCTGGGCTAGAGGACTTGTAAGTAGTTGCCTGAATTTGAAACGTGAGACGGTCCCTGGGACGTATAGACATTCGAGTTTCCATTAAGGAATAATTCGGTCCATGCCAATCGTACCTACGATTGAATTAGGTTACTCTAAATGATAAGAAGTAATCTGTAAATACGTTGATAACTCTGTAGTATCTGCCTAACCAGTATATTCCTTGAAAATTATAATCCTCTGGAAGGTCACCGTTGAGATAACGACCATTGAGGTTGCTGGTGTCACAGCCATTGTACCACCAGGCACCCGTGTGAGACACAGCGCAGTTGCCATCGAGCCAATTGTCATTGTCTACGTCCATTGTTGAGAATTTTTGGCCGGCGTGATAAACCAATGAATCGCCTAAAGAATGCCAAGATAGTAAGCCGATTATTCTTGATTGATTTCGTTTCTTTAATTATTTGTTCATCTTTTCTATGCATCTTCTCTTAAAAACGTCCCACCTGCATTGCCGGTGTATTTGCCAAGAATTTTGAGGGCATAGCCTTCCTCTTGAGAACCGATAGCGAACGAATCATAACTGGCGTAGACCTGATTTCCCTCGTGATCCTTAAGTTCAATTAGAAGCTCATACAATTTGTGTCTTGTAATCGCGTGAATGTGACGTAGGCCTAGCCAGAATTCTCCGAGCAAGTTGCCGAATCCAAGTTTGTACTCTTGCCAGTCCTTGTAAAAGTCAGCCGCGCCCTCGTGACGATTTTGCAATACCTGAAAATTAGGTTTCGTAGCTGATTAAGTATCGCTGCAATTTTCTTGATCTGGAAATAATAGTGACGAATGAAAATAGTAAATAGCCGTTTGCATAATAACGTACAGTCCAACCTCCATCGTTACTTTGCATCTCACAGTATACATAAAAAGAATATGTCGAACTGGATGGCCTAATTTTATAAATGCCTGATTCCTTCTGCCCATTCTGGAATATGTCCCAGCAATCCGACCATTGCTTTTCGCCGTTCCTCTCATGCTCAATTGTACAAACGTCTTCCTGACCTCTGGCCAGACTTCTGCTTTCTAGAAACTTCGTATTCAGGAGCTTAGTTGTCGGTAGTTGCTTGATTTGCGTCAGAATTTCACTGTAACAGGCATATTGTAGGAAAACTGTCTTTTAAATTAAGTTTGCATTCAGATTCAATAATTTGTACCTAGACGTGTTTGCTATCGTGGATACATTAAGTTTTAGCAAAGAAATCTCGTTCGAGACATCGACAATCGACGAACGTATAACTTGTACAGACATTTGTAGAATTTGAAATTTATTTTGAGTCTCTACCAACGCTTCATTCGCTATATACTTCAGATTGGAATTTCCTATTAATTGGAAGAAAGTTGTTATTTTGTTAAATAGTAGTACAGTATACGGATACTATAAAAACTGTGTTATACCACTACTGATTGTAACAGTTGATCGTAATTGATCGAAACTTTGTCGAAGGAAAGTTGTGTCTTCTTTAAGAGTATCTAAAAGCGATTCAACTTTGCTACTTTGCCAATCCAACTGCTGTACTCTCCTAGAAATTTCGCGCAGTTCACTTCGAATATTCTCAGTCCTTTCCTGACTTTGAACTTCCAATTTAGTAAATCTGTACTCGAGAGATTCAAGGTGCTTCGATTGTTGCTCATCCAGAGCAACCAGAGCCGAGAGTCTTTCATTAAGTCTATGAAAAACACCGTCTCTACGGCCAGAAGTACTAAAAATATCCTATGATTGTTTTTCTATGATTAATTTCAGCATGAGTATAACGGACATTGTTCAATTAGTATAATTAATTAATTATTTCTACCTCGGACGAATTGAGCGTGACGCTCTCTTGATCCGTAGAACTGGAAACATTAGATAGTTCAAGGAGATTCCATTTGGTATCCTTTTCGCCCTGAAGATGAGCTCGCTGCCTTCTGGGTAGAGATCTATTGACGATCTTTTCTAATGTCACCAAACTCACCAGACTCGAAAACGTAATTAGAATTTTAATAAACGTATTGAAGCGCGCCATTGTCTTTGCCGTATGTTACTTTTTGATGTAGAATTAGTGTGAAGTTTCAAGGCGTCATTAACATCCACTCCTCCCTACTATCTCCCTGAAATGATGAAGATAACATGCGTCTTTGATTTGTTTTCCACATTGGCACTGAAGATCATTGGTGTCATTAACACGAGAAATCAATAAAATAAATTATAAGCATTATCATTGAGACTGGAATACCAGGACACAATGGATGTATGAAAGAATAAAGAGGAAATGAGAAATAAAAAGACTTTACAAGCTTCTAAAGATATATATTCCTTAAGAAAATTCTGTACATTTTAATTAAGCAAATCTTTCTGAGAAATATCACAATGTTCTATGTCCTGATTATCTTTTTCACATTCTTTGTCGCTTTCTGTCAAATCCGTGGATTGCAATGCGAAACGTTGTTCAATCCTCGTGCATTTTGGGCAATGATGATTCCGTTTGGACCAGCAAACCCTATGATATACAGTTCCACATTTCGGGCAGGAAACTGCAGCTGCATTCCATGGATAAATAACTTCATCATTACCACACAATTCGCAGAGATGTCCACGTGCCTTACACAGAGTACATAATTCTGTTATATGACTAGCCATTGCATCATAGGCAGCTCGAATCTCTTCTATAAGAGAGCCATTTTGCAAGTCAACCAAATCCTTTATAGAATAATTTCCAGAGTTCTCGACAAGATGAGTACGCAATCCTGAACGCCAGGGTAGACCTTGTGTATTAGCATCTGGGCAGAGCACTAAGTACCGCTTCATCATTTGTAGTTCTTCCCTTAATTTCTGAGACAAAAATAAATTAGGAAAATTAGCTCAAGCATTAGAAACGTCATTAAGACTAGTCCAGTAATGTATACCTTAACAAGAGACAGGTCAGGTACAAGTGTGAATAATTTAGGATTCAATTGCTCCAGAGGAAGAACAGGTCGTTCTTCTATAAGGAACAAGAGTTGAGCAGCTGCACGACAAACTCTTCGTGGTTCCATATCCCAATTTCTTATTATTCTGGCTGGTATTACAGCCAAAGTATTCCAGTGGCATCTCTGACAGTAATACAGACCATTGTAATCACAGAGTCTTGGTTCCACCCAACTGGATTCTGTAATTACACAGGACAATTAATTTAATTTTATTTATAGAAATAGATGAGTTAAGATTAATTTCGTCTCACATAGTCTCATTATATACCTGTGTATCTGAAAGGACTGCCAAAACATGACAGTGATAATCCTTTCGAGAACGCTTGTAAGAGAATTACATTAAGTAGAATGTACAGCGTTAAGAAAAGTAATTTTAAAAGAAATCATACTCTCAAAAAGGATAAGAACTTCAATTAAAACTTACTAAACGTTATTCTTGCATTACATTCTGCACATTTATAGCCCTGCGCTGATAGACCTTTTTCTGGACAAATATCTCTGGTATATGTATAGCCTCCTGCTTCACTGGCCACTACATGTACGCATATTCGACATATGCTATTTAAGCACTTCCAATGGCAGCAGAAACCACAGTCTACGAGATGATTGTTCTTGTGATCATCAAAACGCTTATGGAATTATTGTAATGTGCTTACCGCTGCACATATACCAAGACTGTAGCATTGTCCAAATAGCACCACTGCAGTGATCACAATATGTAGGGCCTGTAGTAACAATATGGTGCTTTTGTGGTACCAAATGATGTCCTAGAATCACCTGAGTCTCAAGAAGACTTTCATCAGAGGCTTCCCGAAGTTCTTGAACTCTTAGGCGTAATTCGATCAGCCTACGAACCAACCACTTTCTTTCTTCGGAACATTCCTCACTCTCTAAAACCATTTGCTTACATTTTCTTTCCATTTCCTTTAGATCCTCCTCCGAGGCATCCTGAAATGACAAATGCATTAAGAATATAATAACGACAAAGATTGACTGAATAATTACCGCTGAGAGTAGTAGTTGTGTTTCGACAGACTTTAAAGTAAAGGGTATTGTTCCTTTACTGTCAGAACTATCATCAGCATCGCCAGTAATATAATCTGACGAAGACGACGGAGTTGAGGCCGTTGTGCCAAAACTATTAGTTCTGACTCTAGTCTCGTAATTCTGATCCTGAAGGTCTGAGCTTATTACCTTGAAATCAGCCATTGCAATAATGAATCAATACTACTGACTGCACCAGAACGACATTTACACTATCGTTGGCTATCGTAGTTTTGTCTACAATGTGATAACAAAAGTGTCCGAGATTACTATTAAATGCCTTGACAAGCTCTTCACAACAAATCGAGTCATGCGTTTACTCTGCTGAACTCGTAGAGGACTCTGTTAGAGACTACTTATTGGGACTCTGTCATGCTGATTCGTTTCTTCTTGCGCTCATTCTTGTGTATTCTTGGTTGAAACAGCTGATTGCAATCGATGTTTACCTCATTTTACTTATACTTATATAAGTTGATTGAGGCATTCGGACTGTTCTCGTTACCTACAGTTTCTGCACTTTTAAAAAATTTCAGTTTCTCATTGCGGTTACTTAAAAATATCAGCCAATAAGAATTTGCGCTTTTTGAAAAATGCAGAAAGTGTAGATAACGAGAACAGATCTATTGAATGGACATTTTAAATTTCATAATTATTCTTTTCCAAACATTGTAATCTATAAAGATAAGGCATGAGATAGTAATTAAATAATTTTTAAAGAGAATAGGTTATTTCTTATTGTTTCTTACATCAGTTTCATTCTGTCAGTCACTTACACCATATCACGAATTAAAAGATTACAATATACCAGAAGGGTCATATTTGACCATACCAGAGTTTCATTATTTAAAAGTCATCGCTAGAGTAATCTACAACTTCAAACTTTAGAAAAAAAATTTTAGATTGTTATGGTTTTTGTAATGGCTCACAATCACATCTGTTCACTTATCTTCAGCTTAATGCTTTATTGATACAAATTATGTCCTATGTAAATACTTCTATTGAACAGATGCTGCTGCCATTGATGTACTAAAGAAGAATACTTCACAAACATCCTCCCTTTACACCGAATCTTTCATGCTGAAATAAAACAGATTGTATTGTCTGAATGACTTTATAATAATTACTGTAGAATATTTCAAAAAGAAACAGACCAATGTTGATTTTAATTTACAATACAAAATTTACATGTAAGATTGTTCATGAAATTTTAATGACGCGTTCTTGTGATTAGCACACTAATATTAAAAATTGAATGAACTCTTTGTAGAATATAGCAATTGTATTCTAAAAGCATACTGTGGTCTCAAAAGAAGTGTAGTATAAGACTCCAATCTGAGAAATACATTACAACCAGAACACATCATTGCCATTCTGTTGACATTGCAAATTATAACATCATTTACTTTGCTATTCTTTAGAAAGGGGAGATTAAAGACTATTGAAACAAATGGGAAAAGATAAATTTCATCTTGCTCAGTCATTGACACCTGATGTGCTCATTATTCCTATACAAGGAGCATTAAGTAGCATTTTGAAGAATCTCAGTTTCATTATCATAAATGAACTTTGTTGGACTCAAGATTATTAATAATTGTTTCTGAACAGATCTCCTTTCATACTACACAGAGATAATAAAGGAAAGCTAAGGAGAATTTTCAATGATACACAAACATAAAAGTGTTGTTTCTACGGCAGCGTGACGTCCTGATCGTCGCCACTATCGTTTCCGCGGCAGTTTCGACTACGTGTCTGGCGAGGTGGGTTCGTTAGCCACCAAAGCTCCAATGAGCATTCCAACGGTGTTCAATTCTCTGTATAAGTTGATTTCTGGTACGAGGATGTTATGGATTTTTAACTGTATAAAGGCTTTAGAAATAAAAATGTAGGTGCTGTTGGAGATCACCACGACTAACTTTATTTACTTTAATTATAATGTGATTTAGTATAAATTAACCTACCTTAACTGACTCTAGCTAATTGACTCTACGATAAAGACTCAAAGTACACTCCTTTAGACTAGAAATCGAATTGCTCTTCTGGATCCCAAGAGGTACAGTCCTTCATACTTCTCATCCATGTATCCGCACTCATACACATTCATACGTACTACCCATTGTGGAGGGCCAGCGTGTGGCGCCTTGTTGTCCGGGCCCAAGATCGAGGGCCTTGTCTTACGTACAAAGGGCTCATGCACATCCTATCCTTAGTTTATTTGGAGGAAGCACATAGACACCGCCATCTCTTAATCGAACATTTCGCTAGCCCTTCGATTCTCTCAAGTTACTCGATTTATTGCCAGGAGTGAGAGTTCCTGAGAAACTCACTCGGTTGGGATAGCAATAAACAATGGCCCATGCCTACATTCTTTGTAGCCCATATGTTTATACACGTGTAGAGGCTAGCAAGCTTTCCCCGAATTGTTTAGAATATACCTTATTTATGCGTTAATGACGGACTGAGAAAGTGAAAGCATTGAATTCTGATTTGGAGACAGAAATCGTGATTCCACTTTAATCCCTCATTTGAACTCGCCGCCCAATTCTAGTAAGATTATTTATCACTAGGCCGCGACATAACAGGAGTTTTTATAGGAAATTTCACGATTACAGTATATCGTATTGGTATTAAAGACGTACTCCCGCCATATAACCGGTACGATATTTGTATATGTCCGATGCAGGAGCTACAAGTTTTCATGGCTTTATTGGTGATACAGTGTACATAAATAAACGTTCATTTTGATTTTTATACAATCCTTTTAAGTGAATCAACATGACAGAAGGTATTTATCATTATATTCTTAATATGACTGTAGAAATCTATGATTATATCAATCAGTGTTTAGGTTAACATTTGGCAATTGATATTTTTCAGATAAACTTAACACAGAGGATCTCTGGACTCATTACAAAGAGTTACAGAATCTTATCACCCGTTATATTACTTCACCACCAAGTGCTCATGATCCACAGTATCATGAGTTTACTGAAACGCTCCAGAAACACAAACAAAATTTTCTGACACTTCTAAAAAATCCGGTATTTGACTTTATGTTTTTCACAAAATACTTAAGTATAATTATATACCTATAATTTTTTATTTCTTTATCAGGGTAAAAATGCTAGGAGTCGAGAAGAGATTCAGAAAGCTGTTACTGAAGCTATCACACTGCCTGGCTTGGGACACCAAATATTGCCAAAGGAACTCGTAGAAGAGACGATCATTTTATCAGACATGTACAATCTCAATGAGTACATGGTGTTGGATTTATTATGTACAGCTCAAGTTCAAATGCCAAATTATCCAGAGCTTACTAGAGGCCTTACTGCAGTACTATTATATTATGATGGCAGAAAGGCACTCACATCCTCCTTGAGAACTCTTGTTCAGGCTAGAGCAGGACACAGTTGGATGCTGGATACACCAGTTACTTTAACAAAATATATTACAGAGTACACCAATAGAATGCAACAGGAAGGTCTTCTGGACAGAGTGGTTAATTTACTTGAAGAAATGGATCCCACGAAGGTATAATATAATAAGCACTTAATGATTTCACAATTTTGTAATTAAAATGCTCCTAAATCTATATTGTTTAATATATAGGAACAGGATTTACTACAACAAAACAGGGCCCTAGGTGGTGCAAAGCATCATCATATGGTGATGACTCTCTACAATGATACTAGGCAGGATCTTGCTGATATCTTGTATCTGTGGTCAGCACAGTCTTCTCTACCACGTAACATAACATTCCGACTATTGAACCTTCTACAAACTCGACAACCGGAGGCTGAAACTGGCGATGGTTGTCCTAGCAAAGTTACTATGGCTTTAATAATGGCCATGTTGAATTCTATCAACCTAAGTCCTTTGCATAGTCGAGAAGATGGCGAGGAAATAGTAAGAGCTATGCCTCTCATCGCAGAACAGGATATGCGCGATGAACTTATCCACAAGCTAACTGCGGATAACATCTCCTGGGAGAGTTCTGGACTTCGAGGAGTCATACAATTTGCTTTGGCTATTGCGATTACTACCCTAAAATCAGCAACGAATCTGTGCCAAAATACAAACAAGGATGAAGAGCTATTAACTGAAGCTCTGAACAATAATGCCTTCCAGTTCATGGCTAATGTCATCTTCAAATGCGAGTCTCTTCATTATGAAGAATTCTATTTGCGTTACTTTCACACTCTCATCTCAGACTTCATTCTTCTGATGCCACTGAAAGTTAAAGAACTGCGGCACCGGGTCGACGAATCGATGAGGCAGATACAAGCTTTCCAGCAGCAGAGAATAGATCCTCCTATGAACCTAGACCGTCACTTTGAGTACCTAATGCTCATGGTGGCAGAATTGTACAAACATGATCCACTTAAGTTGAATCTTGCCATGGATTACTGGTGCCAGCACACAGACTCCTCGCACGTGCCTACTTCACTGTACTCTGGAAAACTTCCATCTAGACAAGTCGCACTATTTAAGTTCATACGACTGGCCGGCGAAGTCCTTCCACCGGGACTCTACGTGCCTTATTTAAAAATGTTAGCATCCCTTGCATCTTCAACACCAGCCGCTAGACAAGCTTTTAATTTTCTCAAACCAAACGGATCCAGTTCAATGACATTATCGTGGGATCATTTTTTCTCATCATTACACCAATATTATTTTTATTTGAGGCAAGAATTACCACCGAGCCAGGATACTGTGTATAGACAAAGGAGTCTTCCCAAAGGAATAGGACCTGAGGAGGTAAAACGACTGGAAGCCGTTTTATTGGTAGTCCAGGTTGTTGCAAAACATGATGAAATATCCAGGGTGGCAATATGCGACCATCCTGGATGGAAAGTTTTGCCGTCATTAACTGGCTTGATCTGTTGTGCCATGCCAATTCCACTCAAAGGAGTTCTGGTACAGACTCTAGCTGCCCTTGCTAAATCACCGGAGAGTTCATCGACCGTCTGGCAAAGTCTTGAAGCTGCACAGATTCTGCCAACGATACCAACGACTAGTAGCTATCAGCCAAGAGGTGTTCAAACGGAATTGGAGGAAATTGAATCCAGGAACGAGGAATACCCCTTGACGAGGGCTATGTTAGAACTTCTAGATGTTCTTACGGATTTTCCAATTCCACGATTACTTGGAGTGGGTCAAAGAAATCCTGGGTTCGACCCGTATCTTCAATTCATTATAAACTCAGTCTTCTTGAGATTTAATACACGCTGTTATAAGAATCCTGCTGAGAAGTGGGAAGTTTCTAAAGCTTGTTTGAAGATATTCCTAAAACTAATTAACCAATATGAACCAAACGAGGAGGACTTCAGAGGTTGTAAGATAGAACTGCAGGGTGGCGAATCCACTATGGTTAATCCAACACCAGGTCATCATCTGATGACACAGTTACATTCTAATTCGGAGTTGCTCCATGTGATTCTCTATATTCTTGATGAGGGTTGTCATCATTTAGATACGTACGACTCGTTTCCTGGTAAGAAACATTTGGAGAATAGTACGTTGCACTGCCTTGAAATTATTGAACGTGCTCTGACCATGCAGCACAATTACATGGCACAATTGGCTGCTTCAAATTCAGCTACTAAGATCTTAACTGGACTATCGCGTCTTCTTATGGGAGTTAATCCCAGAACTGGAAAACCGGATCACATGATAAATATTGCCAAGTATATTTCTTACAACTCGTGGCTTCGACAGCATGCATATGTAGGAGTTGGCATAATACAAGCTGTCGCAAATGAACCTGGTGCAGATTCTGAATTGCTCTCGACCTTCACCTCTACGTCATCTCTAACTACATCGATACGACATGGTTTTGTTGAGTGCTTGGATGCTGACGATAATTACGAGTACGATGATGATGCTACTGAGGAGCGACAACAAGTTGGAAATTGCAAATTGAGAATACTCTCTTTTATGATGCAAAGTATAACACGACCACCACCGAACATATCACATTACCTCTTGGGATTTGACATCAGCAAGGACATTAGGAAAACAGTAATACAACAACCAGGAATGTTGAATTTTCCCCGCACTTGCCTGCACTCCATCCTCGGTATCTTGGAACTCTCCTTGGAACGTGGACGAGATAAGATCACAGAATCTTGCTACTGGTTTCTTCACATCCTGGCAGCAAATAACAAGACTTCTTCATCAGTTCTGCGGTTCCTAAGGACAGCAACCAACCAGGATTTCGTTCAACGCCACTTGTCTAAATTACCATTTCAGGGTCCTAACAGAGCCACTGAATTGACTTGCATGTCCTGGCTACTGAAAATAGCAGCAATAGAATTGCGAGTTGCTGGGGGAAGTTTGCAGAACTCTTTGGTACAGAGACTAGTAGGTAACTTGGGATTGGACAGAGATCAGATCGTACCTTCGCAGAAGCTTCTTATGGATCTCTTGCACTACATAGACTTCCAATTGGAATTAGATCCTCCCAAATCTTGGGAGTACTTTGATCCGTCTCAAGTTGAAATGGTTCTTGGTCGCTGTAGTGTTCCCGTTACTGTGAGTGTTGGACCGCAGCTCATAGACATTCGTCGACTACATGCTCTTATTACCGAAGAACTGGCTGTTACTCAGACTAGCGCTACGGCAACGCAACGTAAGCTGATGCAGCAGGAACTTCAATCCATATTGGCTTATGCACTTAAGAGGAATCAAACGAAAACGCTGTCGTATGCCACAGTAAAATTTGTCGAGGGCTGGTGTCAGGCTACAGAGATTCTCTTCTCTGTAGCTACAAATCAACAGTTACCGCCGTCACAAAGGCAAAATCTCCTGCTGAATCTGTCTCATGATTTACTCCAGAAGATGACATCCTGCGAGGCACTTAACGAGATCAAGACTCTGGTCTCCGGTACTGTTCTTATACTCCTGGTGAATTTACGTAACAGTTTTGCCATGCAATCTGATGATGAATTATTGCCATCTTCTCCATCGAATACGACCATGATGAAAATCATTCTAAGACACATTTTACAATGGATTTTGAATTCTGGAGCATCGTCGCAAACTGTCAGGACGCATCTCTACGGAGCTTTCTTGAACTTCTTGTGTGTGGTGGGATTAGAACGACCGGAAGCTGGGAATTCTATAGATTCCATGTACGTTACTCAACTAGACAGCTCCTTCTACAGGGCGCCAACACTCCAGGAACGCTCTCATCGTTATGCAACAATACAAGTAATAAACAGTTTTGGCGATAAGCTGATGGATATTCTGTGTCATAACTGTTCTGGTGGCCACGACGTCTGCAAGATGCTGGCACTCTCTTGCTTAGATAAGATACTTGAATTGGACTGTGACAATTCCTGGGTAATCTATATGTCGAGCAGAGGATACCTCAAACATATGATAGACAGTTTATTGGAATCTGATAATCTGTTGCGCTGTATCTTGCAACCGGAACCGGATACTCTGAGACCATTATATTTATACGAGGCAAAAATGGCAACGCTTTGTAGAATGGCATCGACAAGACTCGGTGCTGAGACTCTTCTTGAGAACAAAGCGCTCTCATGTATCTCTAGCATGTCTGTCTTTGACAAGCATCCCGACGTTCATGTTGGATTTGAGGCTGGTGACGCCTCTCTGATTCCCTCAGTCGGCCAGCGATATCAACAGATTTTCTTGCCTGCACTTTATATTTGTGATGCTCTACTTACTACCCTTGGCACAGAAAATCAATCATGTGCTATTCAAGTCTGTGGTTTTTTACACAGCCATAGAGACACAGTTGAAATGGCTCTAAGAAATGCTTCACCACGTTCCAACGTTTACTTCCTTAAGGAAGTAGCGTGCCTCACAGGTGTTATCGCAAGATCTGCTAATATCGGTAAGGATCGTCTCTGGATTACAATACATTCATACTACTCTCTTTAGTTCTTCATAACGTTCAATTTTTATCTCTTTCAGATATGTATAAACTCGTGGATGAGGAACTTATAAAGGCGGATTCAAATGTCCACAAGATGGAAGATAGTACAGGAATGAGGGAACTTCGTGCACATCTTTATAGATTGCAAAAACTCATGCTTTCTTTGTTGCCCAAATTTGAATCACAACCTGCGCCTATAACTTTGGCTCACCAGGAATCCGACGAAGGGGAACAGCATTCCTGCTCAATACAGATAGCTGCCAATGTGATGCTTTATGCGCGCAATCAAATGGAGCACAGCAGAATGGATCAGAAAATTAGGAATAGCCTCTTTGAACCCTACCTGACACCAAAGCTTGGAGGTCGAGAAAATAGACCACGTGATACTGGTGGTATTCACCTTGGTGCAGTGGTAGATCAACTAGTGTCTTCGACATCTCTATTGCATTCTGAAATTCCATACATTGATACCCTTATCAAAAACTCAGCTATAGTCAAAGACATGAGCATCATTGATCTCAAAAAGGTATGTTCTCAGTTTATAAAATTTATGGAATGGAATCCTAACTTCCTTTTTTATTTGTTAAATATCTCCAGTACTTGACCGAAGAAGAATTGAAACTCGATATGGTAAAGCAACGTTTGATCGTCGAACGCAGATTAGCACGACGAGCAAAGGATAAACGAAGGGATATAAAATACTGTTCACTGATAGTGGAACACAGTCTATACATTCTATGGAGCCATCTAGATTTTTACACAATGCAGGCAGCCTCAAGATACAACAGGCTACAAGGTAAAATTAGAAGTATTTAAATTCGATCCAATTTTCTGTGATAAATGAATTCGATTTTGGATAATCATTTCATCGTATATCTTTGTTCTCCGTAGTGTCCGCTGGAGGAATGGATGACAGTATGGGCGAATGGAGAATATCGGGAGAAGTGTTATCGGATTTGAAGCAAGGTCTCGTGTCAATGATGAATGATAGTTTTATCACACAACTACTGGACACTTCCAGCGAATACACTACTACTGAACGCAGTTTTTTGGAGGCGTTAGTGAGACGAATTAAAAGATTGTTACAGTTTATTGTCGTGAAATAATCCCGTTTACTCAGATAATCATTCGATCCGGAATCATTTGATATCGGATCCGAATTGACGGTTATTTCAATGTTTATAAATAAATTGTTTCATTCAAAACAGTTGCATTAGAGTTCGATAGAACATAATAAATTGTTCACTTTTCCTTATTATATATTTATATACTGTAAGAATAATTTTTAAGATATCACTGCCTCGTCCCAAGGACCATATATGTTTTCTTTGAATTTTTGCCACCTTATATACCATAATGGACAGACTATGTGCACAAATATTGTAACGCCCACAAAAACACTACATAATATAGGTGATATTTCTACAAGTAGGTATGTAGTACCAACTGCAAGACTTATTGCAATTATTACCTTGTTATCTAGTTGTGATAATAAGAATGGTAATAGTACAAAACACTGTACTGCTACTGTGAGTAGTGAAAATGCATGCAGTGGCGAAGCTAATCGTGAAGCTAACATGAGAGAGCCAAAGATTGAGGATGTTATAGAAAGTGAATCTGAGAGAGACTCTTGGGGAGATCCATACTTGCTGAAAATCAAATGAACAAAGAACATAAATATTGCCATTGCATAAATTGTATCAGTACTCACTGTATCTGTTAATGTTTTCAATACTGGTGACAGAATATAACCAAAAGCAACAAATATCAATACAGTTTGTAAGTCTTTGGATAGCCTATCTGACATATCAGGCATATTGACAGTATAAAGGAAATATCCAGCCATTGTAAGAATGCTACTTGACATAAAAATGATGTTCGGTGTAGTCCATTGATTGTTGAGCCATACAAAAACAATTACAAACAGAATAACAACGCTAAGTTGAATTGAAATACTGGCTCCCAGAGTGATAGCTTCCTTAGCAGTAACATTGTTGGGTTTTATATTCTTCCGTAGTTCTTCGAGGAAGGTGTAGTCTGTGTAATTATCAGGAAGACCATGATTTTCATAGAGATTTTTTCTCCACCGAGTTGATTTCATTCTGATGACGTGACCTGTACAAACGTGTTATTTACAAATATCATATAAAACACCAATTTTCTTCAAGAGTATACATAAAAACAATTTTACAGTTTTCTACCAATTAGTGCTAACACGAGGCTTTAATATTTTGCAAAAAAAACACATTTTGTAATCTATAACCTTGCTGTTGCCGTTATACTTTAATCAAACGTAGTCTCAACGTAACAACCGTAAATTTATCTAATACCTTTATTAATTTTTTATCAACTGCAATAATTCTTTATATTATTATAGTCTGTGATTCATTGAATTTCCTTCATTTATTCTCTTACTATTCTGTCACATTACGTTTAACCGTTTGACATTATTCTCGGTTGAGTATTGTTATCAAAATCGAAACGTATAATTCTTAGCTGACGTTGCCAACTTCTGGTCCATCCAAAACATAACGAGGTCTTTATTGTTTGACATTATTGTCACTAATTTCTTTTACACAGCAGTGAATCATCTTGTATCTTATGTTTATTATCGAGTCTCAGATTTATAAACTCAATTTGTCTCAAATGACTTAAAGTACGGCGGCTTTTTTTATGTACATGCATTCACAGGTTATCTTTGAGTTCGTATCATTGGACAATGTGTATTGGCAGCAATAATCTTACAAAAAAAAGTTTTATTACCAAGTGCGTCACATTAATTATAAAATAAACAAATCATTAATATCTAGTTGCTATAACTAAAGTACAGAATGAAAAAGTTCAAGCGAGCACAGGCTCAAAATCAAGCTTCTATAGTGAGGCATTTAGAAGCTAATAATTTGGTAGAATCCTCCAGTGAAGAAGATGATGATGGAAATGAAGAACTCCTTCAGAAGGCAGTTGGCAAGGTTCTGTCTTCGTATCAGTACGAAGGAGGTGATGCTGAAAAAGCACTTTCTTACCTGATAGACACCTTCCAGTCTGGTGGAGCAGTGTGCCTGATTTGCATTTCAACTGTAAAGAAAACAGATGCGGTATGTATTTGAAAAATCCTAATGCTTCAATAAATAACTAATTTAATCTATTTATATGCAGATTTGGAATTGCAGTAAATGTTATTCTTTTATGCATCTCCCTTGTATTCAACATTGGATTCGAGATAGTCTTAGTTATAAACATGAGAAGGGCATCTCTCCTCTATGGGCTTGGTGAGTATCTATTTGTCAGTATATTTGTGGTATGTTTATAATAGATTAAATTTATTTACCAGTCCAAAATGCCGAATGGAATATCCTGAAGATGAAATTCCAACCCATTACGAGTGCTTTTGTAGAAAAACAAGAGATCCATCGTATCTACCATGGTCAATTCCACATTCTTGTGGAGAAACATGCAGCAAATTATTACAGCCAAAGTGTGGTCATCGATGTGTCCTTCTTTGTCATCCTGGACCTTGTCCACCATGCCCAAAGATGGTTTCATCAAAGTGTTACTGTGGCAAACAACCAGCACGACCACGGCGATGCAATGCCAAAGAATGGAGCTGTGGAAGCGTTTGTGGCAAGAAACTGAAATGCACTCAACATAATTGTCAAATAGAATGTCATGCCAATGAATGTCCCCCATGTTCAGAAACAATTTTGATTGCCTGTCATTGTGGTAACAAGACGGAGGCTCGAAAATGCAACGAGGCCTGCTGGACTTGTGATAAACCGTGCGGTAACCGTCTCTCCTGCAATGTACACGTGTGCCAAGGTGTGTGTCATCGTCCAGATGACTGTGGCGAATGTCCCACTGAACGAAACAGAAGCTGCCCTTGTGGCAAAACACGATACATCATTTCTTGCAAGCAGGAACAAGTACCAACATGCGGTGACACTTGCGGCAAACTTCTTGATTGCGGATCGCACTATTGCAATATGCGATGCCATACCGAGCATTGTGGTCAATGTTTAGAAGTAGTAACGAAGACTTGTCGTTGCGGTGCTTATAAGAAGGAACTCGCCTGCGCCAAGACTTTTCACTGTGACACCAAGTGCAAGCAGATGCGGCTCTGTGGAAGACATCCGTGCAACAAGAAATGCTGCGACTGCCTAATAAAGAACAACTTTAATGCATGCGAGAAAATCTGTGATCGCACTTTGAATTGCAGGAAGCATAAATGCGCAGCTCCTTGTCACAGTGGACCCTGTTATCCATGCCCAAGGACGGATGTGATACAGTGTCGTTGTGGAAAAAGCAAGATCACCGTTCCTTGCGGTACTGCAAAGAAGATCAAGCCGCCTAATTGCAATAAACTCTGCAAGATCCCACCGATTTGTCATCACCCAAAAAGGGAGTCGCACAAGTGCCACCAGGGTGCCTGTCCACCGTGTCGCAAAGTTTGTGGACTCACGCATAAGAAATGTGGCCATACATGTCCAGCGATTTGCCATGCGAAAGTCTGGGTCAAGATCAAAGTCAATGGTGTGAATAGCCAGCCCGCAGGACCCTGGGAAAGACCTCAAGAAAAGATGCAATTGAAGACACTACTGTGTCCGCCGTGCGAAGTTTCTGTGATGGTGACCTGCTTGGGAGGTCATGAGACAAAACCCTGGCCATGTCATATGGCAGAACCCACTTCTTGTTTAAGACCGTGTGGACAACTGCTGACCTGCACGAATCATTACTGCGAACAACTTTGTCATAAGTTACGATCGTCCGGTGATGCTGGAGAAGATGCGGATTGCGAGGATTGCGAACGAGAATGCGCTTTCCCCAGACCTAAGGGCTGCAATCATCCTTGTAAAAAACGATGTCATCCTGCACCTTGTGACAATTGCAAGCAGCTTGTAAAAGTATCTTGTCATTGTGGAATTAACTCACTATACAAACGATGTTTTGAATTGACATCTGCGACTCCAGAACAAAAGAACGAGATGCTCAAATGTGGAAATCAATGCCCTCGAATTGTAAGTAAAATTTTTAGAGGTTGAAGGTTCTAGATAAACGAAGTTTTCAATTTTAATCAGTGTAAGGTATTAAGTCTACCTTTCTATATTTTTAATTATATTTTCTTTCAGTATCCATGTGGTCACCGTTGCATTGACAATTGTCACCCTGGAGAGTGTCAAAGTGCCAGTGAATGCAATAAAAAGGTGAAATTATACTGCAAGTGTAAGCGAATTAAAAAGGACTTCTCTTGTGCATTAGTGCGGATCAATAAGGCGTTTGTCAATTGCGATAACATCTGTCAGGAGAAGAAAGAAGAACGCAGAAGAGCCCATGAATTAGAGATGGAAAAAAAACGTAAGGAAGACGAAATTAAAAACCAAAAAGAGATCGAGCAGTTTGAAAGGAAATTTATTAAGTCAAAACGAAAGGGAAAAGACAAAATCCCAATGGAAGTCTTAAAGAAGGATAGAAGTGGACGCATGTGGACGAATATTTTCCAGGTAGTCACAGTAATAATATTAATAGCTGGTCTGACAATATATGCAACAATAATCGATTAGTGTTTTGTGAACGTTAAGGAATTTTATTTAGTGACATTTCCAATAAATAACTCATAGTATGATTATTTGTGAATCTTCTTCAGAGTGTATTGTATAAGCGTCAATGTTCAATGAAATATTAATATTGTATGTGCTTCCTTTTAAAGATTCTCTTTTTTTTATATAAAAAATAAGTGCGATCCTACTTACTGCTATGCAGCAAACTCCTTGTGCTTCTGTAGTAGGGAATATCAGTTTTTCTTGACTTTTTTCATCGTTATAGATTCCTGATCGCTTTTACCATTTGATAAGAGGAAAGCATTTACAAATACACCGAGTGCGACAATACAAATCGTTAAAGTTACTGCAATATACTCAATGCGATTTTTCAATTCAGTTCCACATGCAGTGTACCAATGGGAAAAGGGTTTTGGCGCTTTACCACCTGGTAGACAATCCCATCCAAAGTAGGTTTCATCATTATCCTCCAAACACAAATACTTTCTTTTATAAAGTGTTTGTCCAAGTGCAGATGTAATCGGTACCATTTCGTCGCAAGGTCCAATCTGCTCATGTAATCCAATAGAAACTTCTTTGGATGGATCTCCAATGAGGACCATAGCTAAAATAATCGGGTATAAATATTAGAAAGATATTTCTGGTATTATTTCATCATCGAAAGATAATTTATCAATAAAGTAATTTATATCCAGTTACCCAAGAAAACAGAATAATACACTATCAAGTATGGGAGAAAGAGCCAGTCAACTCTACTTTTGAAAGTAATGGTTGATCTAGAAGCTCTTTCGCCGCTCCAAGCTAAAACTAGGAAAACAGCGAAGAGCAGAAAGAAACAGACTTCTGTATGGACATTGAAGTTGTCATGAAGTGGATGATAAATTGGTAGAAATAATAAAACTCCACCAGGCATTCCCAATAGTGATGAGAGTACAGTGCATAATGTTTCCTTCAAGAATCTATTAAATATATCTGAAGTAAATAGCTTTACACTTACAGTTTATTTAAAAAGAAAAGATTCCTTTCACTTACGATTTGTCAGATGTCCATTTATTTGAACTTTTAGTAAACAATTTTCGAGTACCATGAAACCAAAATGTAAAACTGGCAGCAAAGGTAGCATGGAAGTAATAGGAATTCCATGGAACATGATAATGTCTATCCCTAATGCTTGGATCTGTATCATGCCAGGACCAGTGCAAAAATCTTACTGAAATTATATCGTATGGAATATCTATTAATACTACTATCAATCCAACAGCAAACGGTTCGCTCCATAATGGTAATTTGAATCTCTTAGCGGTATTTGATGCCGTGTAGAGAAAAACAGAATCTAAGATAAAAGAAATTCTCAGATAAATTTTGCAAGGAAATTCTTTAATTATAAAAGAAAGTGGGACGTACACAGAAATATTATATGAAGCGGAAGACGCCGTCCTAGTAATATTATAGGCGTTTGGGAATGCCAGAAGTTATCAATGTCTGGTAAATTGTAACTGATAGCTTCTACTACAAGCCCATGAAGTATAACACCGATCCAAAGATGCATAAAACGTCCACCATTTTTTGAAGCTGTTCAAATAATATTGGAGCATTACATAGGTTCGAATCATACTGTTGCGTTATCGTAGAATTGATATTACCGTGTATGAACGTGATAAGACCACCTATCAGGAATAACACCTGCACAATGATATAAGTCGGTTGTGCTCGCCACATTGATTCCACATTATTGAAATGAATCAACCAGTCCCAGAACTAGAATGAGAAGTTGGTAATCGGAGAAATTGAAATCACAGTTTATAATATTTTACTTCAAGAAATGTGATAGTTATGCTTATTTATACAGATACAGCTTCTGTTACTTACACCTTCGAATTGTAAACTTTCAGCTTCTACTCCAAAGTCTGGCAGACTCTTTAGATCCATTGTTAAAACTTCGAAAGAGATAAGTTGTCTAGTATGCCTTGCCTTTATAATACAGAAGAAATTGATAATGGTTTTATAAAATACTAAGCTGCCAGCCTGTATATAGTTTCATTTGTTGGTTTATCTCGTGTTATCAAATATAAAATCCCACACCATTACTGAACTTGCTATAAGCGTTTTCAATCGTTTTGATAAGCTGCACGAAAATAAGATAGGAATATTAAAACGTTCACCGTAAGGCATATGTACTGTAGCATGGCTACACGTATTGGCTGGGATGGTCGAGGTTTGACTCTTTGGTTTCTAAACAATGAATACAGACCATGGTATTAATATTTTTATCATTTTAGGGTTTAGGATTATGTTTGTGAACTTTGTACTGACGTGCAAGAAATAATTTCTAACGGGCTCAATGCTTGAGGACGTGTTCTCATTAGTAACAAACAAGCTGATATATTGCCAGACTCCAATGCACCGTCCACAGTGCCTGGCCAGGTTGGTGCATACTCGCTGGATGCAAAGAATATCCTGAAAATATCTTTGATCAATGGGCAAAGAATTATTAATTCCGTATCGTACTTCACCTTCCCCAAGGTGTGAACATTGGATTGATATGATGGTTAATGTTGTCAGGCTTTGGAACGTTCATTGAGTTTCCTCGGGTTTCTGTGTAGTCTATATAATTTCTTGACTGACTTGATTTAAAACATGCATTCAAAACATCAAATAAGTCTATTGATGCTCTTGACGTCTCATTCGATTCTGATATGAATCCTGCAATTACTGATTCCCTTTTACTCCATGAACTAGCATCATATGCAATGCGTAACTTTGTCTTTGAATTCCAAGTGGAAATAATGTCTCCAGAAAATTGTGTATGCCAGAAAGGAGTTCTATACGTAGCATTAAAAAATATGGTCTTGCTGCACTGGAATAAATTCTGGAATCGTATGAGATTTATTGGTGGCTCTGGTTCAATCTGGATGAGTACACTTTCCTGTGGCGGTACAGCGATTATCACGTGATTACATCTAATAGGAAATGATTGAATTGTTTTACATCATGAAGATATAGAAATCTTATATTTGATAATTGCCTGTAAGTTCCTATATCAGTTGTTACGTAAACTCTATCATTGTTAAATTGTATTTTGTTAACTTGCTCCTTGCAATGCATCTCACCGCTTTCATCTTCTATTCTTCTTACTAATTCTTTGACTATGCTCGTCATACCGTTCTAAGGACAATTTTATAATTTCAGTTTAAAATATATTTTATAGAACATTACAAGTGTTAAATTGATGTATTTAAGGTTTTGCAATCATGTAGTTTAATTAATAATATTTTAATTACTTTAACAAAATAACGATGTTCATCACCAAGTACTATTTTTAATCTGGTCAGTAAACCATTTGCTCCATGTAACATTACCAAAACCCATAAAGCAGAAATGTAATGTGTATCGTTAATACCTAAATCATATAAATAATAATAAATCTTAAACATTTTCTTAATATCATTACTCTCAGTACCACAAACTAAAGACATAAAAGTTCTGCAGATTGAACGGGATTGTGGTAAAAATACAAGGCGACATATTAATTGATCTATACTGATCCTAGATAGATCTTCAGCTTCCTCATGGGCAGAATAAATTTTAAACTTTGGATCCATGCTATTTAAATTAATCTATAGCCAAAAATAATACAAATTAGTAAATTAAACATTTAATTCTATGGTACAGTACCGCTTTAAGAAAGTAATGAATTTCTCCAGCAATGTAGGATGGCAATTTATTTTCTAATGGACCATTTTTTGTGAACAACACTTTCTGTTTTTCTCCAATATCAATTTTAAATTCTTTTGGTATATCAAATGTATCCAACATATGAGTGATATTTTTTTGGAGTGAATGACCATAGTAAAATTTGCTTTCTGTTTGAGATGTGATCCTTCCTCCGATATCATCTATTAAAAGCAATATTATGAAGTAGATATTCATTATATAGGTAATAAACTAACTATTTCTCTCAAGGATTAAAACATCTAATCCAACACGTCTCTCTAAAATATTATAAGCAGCAGTGAGTCCAGTCAATCCTCCACCAACGACAATAATATCAAAATCATTCTCATCTTCACTGTCAAAAAGATTATCAAAATGAGCCATTATGAACAAAATAAATGAATGAAACTGATCGGTCAAAAAAAAGTGACTATCTTCTAGATTCAGTTTTATCATATTAGAACTGATTCTTCAAACAAATGGTAATACATTTTTAGGGAAACTGCAACAAGTATTGGTAAAATCCTACCAAGAATGAGCTCGAAAAAACGGTACCAATATTTAAGACTAATTGCTAGAAGAAGATTTGGGGCGCTAAGGTAATAATGACGAATAGGCGTGAGTCATTTAGATAGGTTATGGTTTAAAGTGAATGAAAAACCCGTGTGACTGCGCATGCGTACAAACAGGATCCTCCGATACTAGCGCCTCATATTCTAAAGTAAAATCCGGAATCCCAAACGGCTCGTCCATTTTTCGCGGAGTGCCCAGACTTGTATATAAGACTATGTCTTTAGATATATTTTTATTAATATAAAAGTCTCACCTTAGTCTCAGAAAGGTGGAAATATGTTGGTTCTATTCGAGACCCCTGCGGGGTACGCTATTTTCAAGGTAAGTTCTCTCTGTTTTTAACTTGTTGACAAACATAACGTAAATGCTTCTGAACACGTGTTCGGCACTTTAGAGTATGTATTGTATAAAACAAATGCATCTATAAATGAATGTACTGATATTAAAATGTATTTTTTTTCTAGCTACTTGATGAAAATAAATTAAGTAAAACAGATAATCTTTACCATGATTTTGAAACTCCAGAAGCTGCCAGCAAAATGTAAGCATTCTCTAAAATGTGTTCAATTATACTAAAAATAATTTCACACTATGCATATGTAATATATCATATTTATTTTTTGTTTTATGATACAGCGTCAAGCTTAAGCATTTTGAGAAGTTTGCGGATACTACAGAAGCATTGGCAGCTACCACTGCTGCTGTAGAAGGAAAGCTCTGTAAGTCCCTGAAGAAGATGCTTAAAAAGCATTGCGCAGAGGTTCAAGAACAATTAGCTGTTGCTGATTCTAAATTGGGAAATGCCATAAAAGATAAATTAAGTCTTTCTTGTGTCAGTAACACAGCTATTCAAGAGTTGATGCGATGTATTCGCAGTCAAATGGACAGCTTGCTTGCTAGTTTTCCTAAGAAGGAAATGACGGCAATGGCCCTTGGTCTGGCACACAGTCTTTCACGGTACAAACTTAAGTTTTCCCCTGACAAAATAGACACTATGATCATACAGGCTGTCTGTCTACTTGACGATCTTGACAAGGAGTTAAATAATTATGTAATGCGTTGCCGTGAGTGGTACGGATGGCATTTTCCAGAGCTCGGTAAACTCATAACCGATAACATCGCATTTGTCAAGACCGTGAAAGTTATTGGAACACGAGAGAATACCTCCAGCTCGGATTTATCAGATATTTTACCAGAGGAAGTGGAAGAGAAGGTCAAAGAAGCAGCAGAGATTTCAATGGGAACAGAAATCTCTGATGACGATATACTAAATATTCAGCATCTCTGTGATCAGGTAATAGAGATTTCTCAATACAGAGCGCAACTCTATGATTATCTGAAGACTAGAATGATGGCTATGGCTCCCAACCTGACAGTCCTTGTCGGTGAGTTAGTTGGTGCCAGATTGATATCCCATGCTGGTTCCCTAATAAATCTAGCAAAACATCCGGCATCCACAGTTCAAATCCTCGGAGCTGAGAAAGCTTTATTCCGTGCATTGAAAACGAAACGTGACACTCCAAAATACGGTTTGATTTATCACGCTCAACTTGTTGGACAAGCCTCTACAAAGAACAAAGGAAAAATGTCAAGAATGCTGGCAGCCAAGGCTTCCCTGGCTACGAGAGTCGATGCCTTGGGAGAAGACAGTACGTTCGACCTAGGAATTGAACACAAAGCCAAATTAGAGGCAAGACTAAGAGTCCTCGAGGAAGGCAATTTACGCAAAATTAGTGGAACAGGCAAAGCCAAGGCAAAGTTTGAGAAATATCACTCGAGCAGCGAATACATGGAGTATCCAGCAGCTGCAGACTCAACATTGCCAACCAAGAGAAAATATTCACAGAGCGAAGACAAGAAGCCATTAATTGAAGAGATTACACCATCTGAAAGCAATGAGGAAGTTCCCAAGAAGAAAAAGAAGAAGGAAACTGAGGAAGAGCAACTGGAGGCGGAGGTCAAGGACGAAGTTCCTGATGCAAGCGAAACAACATCCCCGAAAAAAAAGAAGAAGAAGAAGAAGCATGACACTGCTGTGCAGGAATCTGAAACTTCAGCCAGTGTGAAACAGGAATCCGAAGTATCGGTGAAGGATGAACAGGAAGCTGAAGCAGAAGTGAAAGGTAAGAAGACGAAATTGCGCATCCATTTTAACATGCTATCCTAACATCTATGTATAGACTACATCAATGATGTCTATTATGTTTCAGTGGAAGGAAAGAAGAAGAAGAAAAAGAAAGAAAAGTCTCAGGAAGAAGTAAAAGAGCAAGTAGTAGAGGAAGTAATTGAAGCACCGGTCAGCGAAAAGAAGAAGAAAAAGAAAAAGAAATCACAATCTGATGATTGAATACATGATCTTTCCATGAACTTATATCAATTCAAAATATACTATACTATATTTTATATATCATTGGCATATACGCACAAAACTTTCGGACAGTACCTTGTATAGCTGTTATGATCATTATTATCAGTGGTATTATTGTTAGGGCTGTAGAGATCAAATCAAGGTGATACTTCAGTTTAGACTACGCTGCTGTTATGCAGTAGTGGAGAAGACATTCCCCATTACGACTAGTCTGCCTGTCTCCAATAAAAATGCAGTTGCTGCTGGTATTTAATCTCCATCAAAGTATAATGACGATAAAGTACAAGGAAGAAGAAAATGTAATCATCTGATTGTCAACCGTTTACGATTTACCATTTGTATAGTCTCAAATGAAATTGTCTTGTTTTAATCAAGGAGCTCTAATAATAACAACAATTTCTTAACGTAGTGAATCAGCAGACATATAATTTGTCAGTTTGCGTTACACACATAAGTCTAACTGTATATAGCGTACAGATCTAATGCATCGTGAAATATTGGAGTCTGCCAGTTTCTTCACTCAGTTCTTATATATAAAGATATGTCACAACACAATTTAATGTCGACCAAATCTTTTGCATCGTTATTCTTTTTTCCCCTTATTTTACCAAAATATTGGCCTTGCATTTTTAATGTGATTAAAAAGATGCTAATAGGACCCCGTATTGCTTTGACAGGTGAAAAATTACATACACACATTATTTTTCGAACATTATTCTCATAGTAATAAAATTTGTTAATCCAAATTCGTGTTCATCTACCTTCCTTACCAAACTAAATAATAGAGAATAACGATACTACAATTTTCCGAATTTCTTATATCATCCCATAGAATATTTATGTGTTAGAGCTGACTGAACATCATCACCAACATTACCTTTTTTTCTCAACGCGTTTATTACGTGTTTCACGAGTATTTTTTATTATTGAGGCAATTCATATTGTGTCCTCGCGTGGTATATACATGCACCTTAATAAGGTATTGTTTCGAATCGAGCAATGTATCTATTTTAAGAAAAAAAATATTTGACAATACTACAAGAATTTAATTATCCTCACGTATCTTCCTTTATAAACTTTTCAATATTTTGAGGCATCGCCATGATTTTTTAATGTAATTTATACGGATTTTTCTTAAGAATTCGGAAATACTTATGTAACTTTGAAGCACACGTTTTTAATGCTATTGTCAAAAATTGTTCACACTCAAGATCTCTTGAAAAACGGGTTGAATTGTATCCAGGAATAAATAAGTATATTCATCGAGAATTTTTACATCAACAATGACTATCAGAAAATAAATGAACGTTCTGTAATCTTATATCATGTTAAATGGTATTAAAGAAAAGTAGTTGCACAGGACAATCAAATATGACTGTATGATTGATTTATTATAATTCTATAATATATTAAGACAGTTGAAATTCATATAAAATGTTTATTGGTAGAACGCATCTTGCTACATTATTGAATACGACCATAGATTTATCATACTAAATTTATAGTCTGTCAATCACAACACTCACGCAAACTCTATACGGTGCACTTTACTACGTTACATTAAATAATTTTTTAGGAATCGAAGAGCACTGGGTGCCAAAAAGAAATTAGAAAAAAAATGAAACAAAAATAATGTATAAAAGATCTACACAATGGGGACTTAGCAAAAAGATGTAGCACGGAATAAGAAACGAAAAATTCGCAACTATTTTCAAGCCCTTCCTTTATTGTTCCAAAAAACGCGTGATACTTCTTCTTTCACTTTATTGTTGTTGTTATTATTAGTTTTATCACTACTCGACGATTTTTCTGAAAGCCGTCGTGACGTCACGTGCCAAACCCGTTGGCGTCGCTAACGCGTCACGGGGTGAGATAAATGAATTTCTCTGGTTCAAGGGAAGCAACGTTAAAAAAAAAACAAGACGAGGGGATGTGATTGCAAAAAAATATTGAATTGCACAATAGACTAATGTGATTTTACAACGCACCGTTTTTGCTTCTCCTCCTCAAGCACACGATCGGCAGACGCAACATTCTTACCAAAAAAAAGACTATTCATAATAAATGCACTCACGCCCTCTTAATCATTATATCTCGATAATTAATCAATGATAGTGATACGAAACGGTTCGATATGCGTGCAACCCAATTCGGTGTCCACTAGTGTAAAGTAGAAGAGAAGCTGGCATTTTAGAGTAATACATAGTAATTTCTAATGAGACTGTATATATATATGTGTGTGTGTATATATATATATATTTGTGTGAGATCATAAAAGAATTTTGATCCCACATAGTAAATTAGACACGCATGTGACTATTATTTTTTGTTTAATAGTTCTTAATATATAGTATAGCTCTATGAATCCCCGTTCTTCTGTCTGTATCGCCAACGCACATTTACCGTATGCACATATACGGTAAATAATAGATAATTGTAATATATATATATATATATTAGTTCTTTATATAAATTAGTAAATTCAATCCATTCGTAATTCGTGGTCGCAGCTTACAATTTGTACAAAAATGACTGACTTTAAGTGGATCTTTAGTTTTTAGTGTATCGTTGCGATCAGTTTTCCTTTAGGATTTTTCTTTTTCTTCATTGTCACCTTGTTTAGCAGATCGTCAAACAAGGCTACGGAGCGACAATCCGAATACATAATATATATATATATGCTCATATATTATTCATAATTTCGACGTTCACTTAACTTTAAGATCTTGTTTTATTTCACGGCTCGCTCGGTGAAGAATATAGTTTAGACAGCCTTTTTCGTATTTCTCATTCGAACATCTACTTATAAAAGTTTTCTCTCTTGTAAAAGGTTCTGACTTGTCAGCCTGCAAAATACCCGAGCAGACATAGCACAGCACTCTAAAGAAAAAAATGGATAGGCTTAAAGTTATAATCAACTTTTTTCTCTTCCGTACCTTGATATTATTTACCTTCTCGGAATCGCATCTTGACCCTCGTTATCGTAAGAAGAAAAACTAACTTCCAACACCCTCAATAATTTTCATTACGCAAGTTCCCGTCTAAGGATATTGACCTATAGCTGATCTACTCCGATACATAATGTATTGGAGTAGGGACGACATATTGCACACAAGGCTCGACAGTAATTGCAGGCCGAACATCTCGCATCTTAGTATTAATATTCCCTTTTCTCTTTATGTCTTACACGGCATGTACCTTTATATAGTAATTTACAGGCCGAGGCATATTTTCTTTCTTATGACTAAGTGTATATGCGTATATACATATATTCGCTTTACGCATACAAAGAAAAGGAAGTAGAGTTTTTCTCCAAAATTCCCGATTTTTGTGGAGAACAATGCGATGATTGTTGTGCGCTCGGAGGTATCAATATGTACATTACATAAGACATTAGTTTATTTTTCTTTTCTCTCTGTCTGTTTATCCCTCCAGACGGCTTACCGGATACTGGTAAACAGATTCAGTACGGATTTGTTCTCCTTCTGGCTACGTGCTTTGGAGAAGACGTTCCAGAAGCGTAACGTTTCATCACCAGCTCCAGTTACTATTGCTTCGCCGTCTGGAGACATTGCTAAGTACAGGACTCGGTAGGAATGTCCAGTTAATTTCGCCACCTGAGTCAGGCTTGGATACTTCCAAACGAGGATCTGATTTTGGGAGTAGCCGTGGGTGCTCACCAATTCCGAACTGTGTTTACTCCAGGCTAGATTACACACCTGAGAGCCTGTATCCACGCACTGCATTGGTTGGCCAGTGAGGGTGTTCCAGAATCTTATACAACGGTCTGCAGTACCTCCTCCAGAGGCTAGGAGACCATGATGATGTGGAGACCATGCAATGGCCTTCACAGCTGCCAAATGTTCTGTGTAAGTTTGAACTGGAGACAAAGAGTGCAGATTCCATACATAGAGCCTGTTGTCGTTTCCTCCTGAAGCCAGGTATTGATTGTCTGGTGACCATTTCAGGCCACACACTTCCTGCCTGTGAGCTCCTAATCGACGTTCACCAACCACACTTGGAGTCCTCACATCTCTTTGAAGTATCAACCTGTCACGACTACCCGAAGAGAGTACTTCTCCATTCCAGGCAAGTGCACCAACTCTTGCACTGTGCCCCTGTAGTTTGCTAACTTGTTTGTTCACAGCAACATCCCAGACTTGTATGTATCCCAAATGAGTACCCACTGCCACCAAGTTCCCTCTTTCATTCCATGCAACAGAGGTAACACTATTTCCATCAGCTGACAAATCACATAATCTGGTTACTTGACTGGTACATGCTGACCATAGGTAGACACAGCTACCTAATCCCACGCTGAGCACATTCTGTGATGACCAATCTACTAAATTGAGATAAAAGTCATCCTGTAGTTCCGGTGCATCCAATACTTTAAAGGGAATTCTAGATATCTTCCTTGTAGCTTTTCTTGGTGAACGAAGTAACTTCTGACTCTTGGCACTCAAAGGTGATAAAGAATAAGGAGAACTTTGATCAAGAAGGGTACGATCTTTAGTAGGTGTAGTGTACTTGAATAGATTTTTACTGGCTAATGGTGATAGCACTCTACGTTCCTCACATTGTCCTTTAACATCTTCTATACTGGCTCCAAGTAGTTCATTCTTCAGTAAACAGGAATATGCTATTCCATCCCGACTACTCTCTCCATTTTCACGAGTTTTCTTAACGACCAGACCACCTCGTCCGCCCTCAGAAATCATGGAAAAAGTGGTCAGCCAGTTGTTCCCCGACCGTGTAGGAATAAACCGATCAAAGCTGTTGTTGCTCATTTTGTTAGGTGAATAATAGGAGGCCGTGATCCCGGGATTAGCAGCCCCCGTGCTGTTATTTGAATCGACCTGACCTTCATTACTTGGCTTAAGAAGTCGCTTCTCATATTCGTGATGAAACATTTTCGTCCTCACCGTATCCGTACTTCCAGTTACGTCCTCGTTGGCTCCAAGTCGTTCTATACTTTTTCGGACCTGCTGTGTCCACCCTAATCCCTTTTCCTCCTTTAGAGTTTATACTATTCGCATTCTGGTCCTGGTCCTTGGCTCATTCGACGAGCCAAA
Organism: Trachelus iudaicus; assembly: GCA_030142595.1. Classification (NCBI taxonomy): domain Eukaryota; kingdom Metazoa; phylum Arthropoda; class Insecta; order Hymenoptera; family Cephidae; genus Trachelus; species Trachelus iudaicus. The sequence continues at coordinate 400,694 of JARQTH010000673.1, forward strand.
TAAATTCTGGTGTCTGCGTCGCCATTCGATGTCAACTTGAGTCTTTTACTGAATTTTCGAGCTAGGGGAACTTCAATTTAATACCTTCACCATAAACGGCTGGACAGAGAGTTTCTTAGATCCGTGAACACCGTGAATGCGTCCCTTTTGGATGCACGGAATTATCGCAGCACTGCCGACTATAGTCCTACACCCTTTAACTGCTCCTCCACGTTACTTCCTCGTCCTACTCGCTATGGACAAACCACACTAGAATCTCACCGAGTCGCCACTCATTCAGTACTCCATACACTACACCTTTTTTTTACTACCATAGCATGCGTGTGAGGCTCCGCGCGTGTACATTCCCAACCAAATTGTTAAAGCGTAGCAGACTGCTTTGTTGCTGTTGTTGGGACATGCGTACACGGTTCTAATTCGTTCTAATTCCAAAGCTAGCTTTAAGCCCGCGCAATTGTGTCTCGCATTATGAACATACCCTAAGTTACTACGTATTTCGAAATTAGTACCAGAGTACGTGTGGCGTATCTATGGACTAAGCATTATATGGCCGATCTCGCTCGCAGGGGTTCCGGGACTTTGTTCAAAACGACAATGTAAGAATCCTGACTGAATCCAATTTGACATGTTCGCGGTTGAGTTATGAAAATTTATTATTTGATTGTCTGCTTGGAAGCGAATGTTTTTCTTGTAAAATAACTGCCTGTAATTACTGTGACTAACTACCCAACATATGTAAGAAAGATTGATGCCCTTCTTTCAAGTCATTATTATCACTTCTCTCATGACGCTTGGTATTTTTGTAACATTGATTGGATTATCTTCTTTCCTGTCTTATTAAAATAAAACGTTTGACGTATATAAAGGGGAGGGTTATTTAGAGCAACTTGATTAAATACTGTAAAAGATAAACTTTGTATCACTTTGACTGTTTCCTTTTTGCTGTAAGTTGATACTTTAGTTATACTGTTTTTCTTGAGAAGGGCACCAGGCACAGGGATGTGGCCAAATTACTCTTGAGGAAACGAGCCAAGGGTGTGATGTGTCCACTAGGTAACATCGCCTCATGGCTGACATGCATTATACCTCTATGCCCCGTGACCTGTCCACCGAATCCGTCTCTACTCTTCGAATATCTGAGGTATATTTTTTAATATTATAACAAAATTATATGTAACTGGTGTTTTGAGAGTGACCTTTTTACTATTATCACCTGTTGCATGCTACTAAAGTATGGACCCTTGGATTGCCGTGAGAAGTCTTTTCCTAGTGACAGTAGCTCACCAAGTGGACCTTTACTATCTGGGGAGCTGAGCCATGAAAAACCCCACAGGGACAAAAAGGATCACAGGGATAGGTCAAAGGCATACAGAAAATATTCAGAATTAACTCCACCTGCAGTACAGAGCTGTTACGACAATTATGGGTTTGTTTATAAAATTAACAATGCTTGTCATTTTCTGAGATTTCTTTGCGGGGACTAACAAGCTTTTCTTAGCAACGAGGTACAGAACGATTCTAGTATGGTTATGCTAATTCTGTTTTACAGAAGTTCAGTGGCGTGTAAATCAAATTCACTACCTGGTAGGTGTAACAGCAATTCACCCGCAACGAATTCAACAGTTGCAACGAATATCCAAGCTGAGGATTTGGCCATGCAGCTAACACTCTTAGATCTTGGAGCATTTAGATCCATCAGACCCGAGGAATTGTCCAGTTGTTCCTGGAACAAGAAAAATAAGCTCTTAGTAGCGCCAAACGTTGTGTGCTTCACCAGAAGATTCAATCATGTTAGTTTAGAGTTAAGAACCAGTAACTAGCTGGCAATCAGACTTTAAGTCTTAACATCATGTTATATTCCAGGTGAGTTTTTGGACAGTTCAAGAAATTCTTAATGCCCCAACGGCAAAGCAACGGGCAGATATTCTAGCACACTTTATACGTATCGCCAAGAAGCTCTATGACTTGAATAATCTTCACTCACTGTTTGCTGTAATATCTGGTATGCAGAGTGCTTCGATATACAGGTAAAAATTTGAGACTACGTTTTCTTAAGTCATACTTATTCTATTACTAAAAAAAAATTATGCATCCTTTGCCGTTACTCTGAATTATTTCAGGCTTAACAAGACGTGGTCATGTTTATCAAGAAAGGACAAAGCTTCTTTTGACAAACTGGCCGAGGTGTTCAGTGACAAAAACAATTGGATGAATTTACGAGAGCACATGGACTCTCTGAAGCTGCCGTGCATTCCCTACCTGGGCTTATTCCTCACTGACCTTGTATACATCGACATGGCTCCCCCTGTTAATAAGGTAATAAATAAAGTTTCACTTTTTATGATTATCCTTATCACATTAATCATTGACTTCAGAATAATGACAATCACCAAAGGACCTTAAAGATGAATAGCGTTCTCACTAGAGTAGCAATGTTCCAAACAAGCGAGTACCCCGGTATAGTTCCTCTGCCGGATGTTCAGCGATATCTGAACAGTGTACGATATATTGAAGAACTTCAGAAGTTCCTCGAGGATGATCATTTTAAGTAAGTATCCGTATACATTAAAGATACATGAATTTACTGATTATTTACAACTTTGCTTTTATCTGTGCAGATTGTCCATGAAACTGGAACCAAACTCTCCAGTAGCATCTTCGAGCAGCAGCAAGGAATCCGTTGGCGACGTCGCTTCTGGTGTAGCAGCACTGTCGTTGTCTCCAGCCAGAGGATGTGCAGGATCCTTGAGGCTGCATGCAGCATCTGCTGCTAATAAATTCGTGCCAAGTCATCGAAAGTGCAGAAGTCTCGGTACAAAGTGAGTGATGAATCTCATAATTGCACTTTTTCAGATATTTCTCGTTTGATCTTTGCCCCGGGCGTAGGCTCATTATGCAAACCTATGGGATCTTTGGGGTCCAATTCATCATTCCTTAACAATTAGAACTCTCTTCATAATTGATTTGTCAGGTTTCGTAGCACAAGCCTTCCACGCAACTTCCATAAACAAGGAGGCAGAATTGGATCTAGCTTGGCAGCGACTGGGTGAGTCCCAGGGCCGTGCGTAGGATCGTATATTGTGATGATTTCTGCGTTGAATTCAGTTGTGAATTCTCATCGTTTCTCAATTGTTTTGTTATATTATCATTATTATATTTGTTATTTTATTATGTCATCTGTTTGTGGTCTGTTTGCGCACCTACAAAATTACCAGACGCGGTAATTGCATGGAAATATCATAGTTTTTTCTCTATTGGCTCTTTCTTCTTTCTTTGTTTATGCACATCTTCCTTGCAGCCTGCCACTCTTAATTTAAATACTAAATTGACTTCACATTCCTACGTTCTTTTACTTTCTACTTAATGCAAGTGACATAGCGATTATGCGGATATTCACAGTCACTGACATGAGAGAAAGTGCACTGAGAGTGCAAGACGTGAGACGAGGAATTCTAAATAAGCTAAAAATTTTAGTAACGCTTTCCTCATTTCTCTTTATTTTAGTTAGATAGTTAGTAATTAATTGATGATCCTGTCTTGGCATTTTTGTTCAATGCATCTTATTCCTTAGACGAACATAATCATTGTGCGATATTATTTTGACCAGTTTCACCAGTGGATATATTTATATATAGGACTATAGAGCGACTGTTCTTGTCCTTGAATATTTATATTCTGCTCGGTGAATAGCTCAAAAATAATTTTTGTTATAGCTATAGAGACACCATTGCCAACAGCATGCACGAGTACGTTCCTTAGGACAAGTCTTCGAGCTATACGAAAAGAGCCAATCAGACAATCCTGTAATAATGTTTCAGCATTTTTGGTAAGGCGAGCAATGCGGTTCCCCAGGAGTCAAGTCAATTGACATTGCGTCACCTGCTCGACGATTCTGTTCTGGAGGAGCCACACTTGGCCCCTCAGATTGTCGACCTGGATGAAAACTCACCAGGCTCTCCAGCAGATACTCTGGACGACGACTGCAGTTTGCTGTCCAGGACAAGTACCCTAACTATAACACCTTGTGAGCTCACTGAGGGAGCTCTGGAACCACGTTGCGGTTTACAAGGATCTTTAAGACGTAAGGTTATCCTCCGTGACGGTAGAAAACCAGCCGTTTCAACATGGCAGCGTTACTGGGTGCAACTTTGGGCCTCTTCCATCGTCTATTTCTCTTCCAAATGTTTCAAGGGGTAAGAAACATCACGCAAGTCATTCGATACAGCCTCTCCTGCAGCATCTTCCTTACAATACTAAATTCTCGTCTTTCTATTCCATTAGCAGCGACCGGTCAGACTTCAAACGTGAACCCTACAAAATGGTTTCCATCCTTGGCTGGATCGTCGAGCCACAGGACAATTCCTTGCATCCGGACACGTTTATCCTAACAGATCCAAACAAAGGTAAGAATTCTGATAATACAGTAGCCATACATTATCGCAAGTGTGATTCCCAGTTGCGCGCTAACCCAATTGGACACGAATACCAATTTCTCCCTCCTGAGCGATATTCCATCAGTAATTCAACGATATTGTAAGTTATCTTTATTTGACGGAACCTTTTCAAACATTTAATGCTCTCTTCAATCGGTATACCTATCCACTAACCTACCCAGTCTTCGAAATTTGAACATTCTACCCTATCGTAATCTTACCTAATCAAACCTAGCGCAAACTAATGTTAAATCACACAATATACTAGAATAAGACATCGTTCGTACCTAATTCTATTCTATTTATTTAAAAGTGTACAGAACTTGCAGTAAAATGTAATTTGTGTCCAATTGGTCTCTGCGTCAATGCCCCCCCCCCCCCCCTCGCAACAGGTGAATTCATTAATTAACACTTTACATTGGACAATTCTATCTAGGAAACGTTTACAAGTTTCGTGCTGGAAGTAACGAATTGGCTGAACAGTGGATAAAAGAATTGCGAGCGACTGTCAGAGGCGCAACTGATAGAAAACCAATACCTGCTAATCTAATGTCATTCGAATAAATGATATCCGAATCCATAAGAAAAGAACAACTGACGATCTAAGCAAGATAGGCGTTTACTGTTATCGCTGCCTGGCGTCTTCCTTGCACAGGAATCGAATATGATTGGAGAATTCTCCCGTATTTCCTGCACGTACGTCACACATCTGTGCTCTCTAGTAGTGAAGTAATATACTGTGTATAGAGCGACTTGCGAATCCTCTGCGTTCATTGGTGTTGTCACTTTTTTTACACGCATCGCAACAAACATATAGATCATCGTTTGAAGTAAGTCACAATTATATCTAATAACGATGATGATAATACCTCAATTATATTTTTCGTATAAGCTCTTGTGTACTATCGCTCATTATTCGGAAACTTGGAGAATCCAGCGGCTAAAAGAATATATTATATAGAATATTCTTTCTCAAAGGCTTCTCTCTATTGTGAATTTCACACTTTCTTTGTTCCTCTTTCTTTTTAATTATCTGTCTTTTTTTTTGTATAATACTCGTGGTAAGCATTTAGATCGTATTTGGGCTGCGATCCCACTGATTCATCCATTTGTTTAAAATGGCTCTAGAATTTGAGAATATATTCTTTTTTATTTCTTTTTATCGTGTCACAATTGTTCATACCAAGAAATTTTGTTTCCGTTTAGCGTTGATTTGGCATCTCATCGTTAAAATTCGTGGAATAATCGTTAATGCTTAATTGTTTCTTTAATTCGTTCTTACAAAAGAGAAAAGCCCCATTCTTATAGACTGCTTAGACCAAAAAGTCGATTCGCTTAAGAAAATCAAATAAAATCTCTGTCAACTTGCTGACACAAAGTTGTTGTGCAGAATGGTCCCTGATTGGGATACGATAACACTTCTTCCTATATTTATTTGTAACAGATAACTAACCTCCTGCCAGAATCTTACTGTTCACTAGTAGCCCGTTAACCCTATAAACATTACTGATAAATGAACTGAATAGTAAGGAGGTCGCCTTGAAAATGAAATTCATGGTATTTTTTAATAACGATATTGTACAGACGACTGACTACGATGATGATGATGCTAATGATGAACAATGATGACCGCGATTAAAGTACCTAGAATATATAATATAAATATAAAGTTTATCACGTAGAGGAGGACTCGGGTTAACTATTAATTATATAAATTTTAATATAAATATACTATAAGCTATAACTCGCAACGCAATACAGATAGCAGTGCTCGAAGGTTATTAAAAGCGTTATAATAATTATAATAATAATTAAGCCATTCGTCGCAATCTCATATCATTGGTAACGCTATTTAAAGATTTTGGCGGACAGTTAATGTCTCTGTATACACGAAGAACATATCTCTAATGGGGATGGGAGGGAACGAAGAAAGAGAAGGAAAAAGCAGGGGGTTATTATACAAAAATAAATATAAAAGGAAATGACGTCTGAAATGTTTGACTATACGCAATTTCTTCAAAAAACGAGTCATTTGAGTCCTTAGGCTGTTGATTATCATTCGCTTCTTTTTCTTTTCTCATTGACAACAGTTGTATTATACAGTCATTCAAATATTCTCAATGACTGCCCTTCTCCCATCTAGAAATCATACGTTTGGGTATACTACGTGGTATAATAATGAAACACGTCGGGCACAATGTTGTGTTCTATTTGATAAATGCACTTAACTACACTTTAGTACAGTTTGAAACATCGAGCATTGTTCCTCATTATTGCAATGAATCGATTGAATGATCACTCCATCACTGACTCCTTGTTCATTGTGTCAATAACAGAGATCATCTTGTATAACAGATTGATATCATCTCTATCCCTGGTGAATCTCATAGCGGAATCTCTCTAGTACAATGACATTCTCTTTTAATACACTGTGAATAATTGTGAATAATCTTAAACAGCCACGGGGAGTAGCATGTGTCTCGATTATACGTTTATATAGTCTTTTACACTTTTAACTACTATTCAAAATATCTCTTCTACACTCTTGAACTTTCACGTAGATTCGTACTAAAATGTTACTTTAATTGAGAGCTGATCATCTTTTGCATATTTTACTTTGCAATTTGTCTATTGATGCAAGGAACCTCGTCGTTGTTGTTGATTATATATATATATATCTGTTTAATTTTGTTTTTCTTCTTTTGGAAACTATTGTCTCGTGCTAATTCATGTTAATGAGAACAAAGGACAATGAAAAAAAAAAAAAAGTAAAAAACAGCAAAACAAAGACTGACCGATTGAGCGAGCGATCGTTTGACGATAAAAATTATTGTGAAACTAATGTAACGCGTGGATTGTTTACAGCAGTGTTAACGTTGCGCATCGATGACAAACGACTGAAAGCTTCATTATCTCTAGAAATGTATCTTGAGCATCTCATTGTAATTAATCAAAAAGCGACAAAGAAGTCGTGGCAAAGATTTGGACGCACAAAAAAGTCAGTATGGAAAAAGTAACACAGATCGTATGAATGAGGAACGAAATTGAATTGATGTTTTATGTTTATATTACGGAAATGTATTTTCCTTTTCTCTCCCCCCGCCCCCCTCTCTCTCTCCCCCTCTCTTTCCTTTCCTTTTGCAAGATTCTTCTTATCTTGCGTATCTCAAGATGGGTTGTTTAGTACTTTTCTGGTTTATCTAATGACTTTGTTTTTTATTTCTATTTCTTTTTCTTAGTTTTAATTTAATGTTAGAATTGAACGATGATCTTTGTATCGCATGGTCTCATTTTTTTTTTTTTTTTTTTCTAGTAGACATCACATTCTCATGTAATGCTCTCTGTCTCACTTTCTCGCTCTCTCACGCTCGTTTATAATTAATCTAATATGTATTTACACACAAAACGGTCTGTTGTCCGTTATACATAATATATGATGTATTTTAATGCAAATAACGCGAGACATTTGTATCTCTTTATTTTTGTATGCGAGGAGAACAAAACGTAGAATGAAGAGTCAGCTAAAAGCTCTAACATCTTCCGATTCTACATATATGAATACTTATCTTACGATTGAAGTAAGATGATCATGATTGATTAACAGATAAACTACACTCGATTAAGTTCTAATGTTAGTTAGTATCAAGTTATACGTACAAGTATGTATGTAATTAAGCCACAAGAAGACTATTTCTTTTAAATGTTTTATTTTTATCCTTTATTTATTCACTCTCTTCTTCGCACATTCTCTTTTTCTCTTTCACTCACTCATTCCCACAAATTTCTATTCATCTCACTCTCCAATTTGATCGGACTCCTTCATCGTGTAGACGGATATATTTGTATGTTGTAATTATACGAATCATCGGAATACTGATATAATTTGTATTTATTGTCTGTAGTTGGCATTTACAACTGCACTTCCACTACTTGATGCTTGCAAATATGTTTGTAGTGCAATTAGACGTATTTATTGAATTTTATGATAATTGTGCTTAGAAGGGACAGCAGAGATTACCAATGTCCTCAATACTGATGCAGATGTAATTGTTAGAGCATACGGAACGTTCCAGAATCAAGGTTCTGATTTGCTCATTGTCCAGTGAAAATTTAGTCTGCACCATGCTGTATAGATTTGTAGTGAAGTTCTGAGGGACATCAAGATTCTGAAACGATAAGAGAACAAGAATGAAGATTCTGGATCAACGTTACCTGAGAATAGGAAATCAAAAAACAAATCCGCTAAGCTCTCGGGGGTGTTAGCAGCGTGCAATTTTTAAAGATAACGACGAAGTCCAATCCCTCTGTAATCCTGTCATAAATTGTAACTGCAATGGCTTTTGGATTTGATTTTTTTGTTCTTAATGCTTCTCAGAGTCAGATAGTCGTGGTATCGATAATTTTTCAATCTCGGTAACATTTAATTCTAGTAACAGGCTACTGATAGTGATTATTATTAATCACTAAGTTATGTATTTTTTGTTCTGTCTTGGTAAATGACATTATAATTCTCTTAGTGATTTTTGATGCATTATCCAAAAATTAATATTACACTGCCATAAACCTCCCGCATACGTATACACGTGGTTATTCGAGCTAATTTGTACGTTGCTTTTATTGATTTCAATATGAATATTATACAAAATTACCTGAAACTTCTGAATGAGCTTATTGTCAATGTCAAGGGCATCCGGAAACTCAAAGTCATCATAGGAACGTCCAGAATAGGTAGTAGTCTGAGTATAACCACGACCGAGTTCAAAGGTGATGAAATCTGGTCTCTCTGGAGAAAAAAATTATTCAATGAATAATTAAGTAACAGTTATTGTTCTTCCAATTAATTTCATAAGGGTTCGGATTTACCACACTCTGGCAAAGTTTCAATAAACTCCTGTCCAGGTTTTGAGTGCTCTTCAGCCAATAAAGAATTGCCCATTATTAAACAGAAGAATGCAATCACAATTGCAGCCGTGGAATGCATCGCTGTTCTCAATGTATTATTTTATTCTGAAAATTATTACATCAAGTTTAATCGAAGCACCGAAAATTTTAATTGAACAATTAAGGTTTTAGCTCGTACAAACAAATTCCTTAAAAACTTATCACAGTGATTCAAACCCACCTGGCAGACGAGAGTAAAACGTAGAAGATTCAATAGTGTACGCAATACACCTTCGTTCAGTTCGATGAGTCGATATCGAATGTGTCCTACTGTGATTGTGTCGGCTGCTTTTAATCCCGGTATCATGGTAAGTGATTGATCGCAGATCTTCATAGATGCGCAAAGCCACCATTTAGCAGGTAATGGTTAAATCCATTTTGCGATAATAGGAGGCTCTTCAACAAGAAGAAAAAGAAGAATACAGTAAAAAAGGTATAGAAGTATAAAATCCACGGATAAAAGATACAACTAACGTATTATTGCTCCAGCTTATCTAATTTTTCTTTCTTTGATCTTTCAGACACATTTTATAGATCATTAATAATTTTTCTTCTCGCATTATAGATCCCACCTTACGCTCTCCAGTGATCCACACTGTTCAGGAGTATTGCCGTGACTTATTCTCTGCTCGCTCAGGTGTTTGCTAATAATTAAAAGAACCCTTCACGAAATAGGATAAAATTAATCCCAAGTGAATTTACATTATACTCACTGAATCTCGGATGTATGTCTGTTGCTGCAGAATGCCAAGAACCCAGGGACCTATGCGCCGCAGAATAATTAAAGCGCGTCCCTGAATAACCGGGATGACCTAAATAAATCAGTGGAGAAGATCGTGCATGTGTGTTGTAATATAATAACAAACCTCAGCTGAAAGGATGCTTCTATGGGGTCAGAGGGATGGCGGCTCATGACGTACAGTATCCTTTGGGTAGCTCTGTTTTAATCCTTAACGAGTGTATGAGATATCGTGGGTGCTTCTAGCTGGGGAGCATTCATCTCTCTCTACGTAAATCTGACAGCGTGGCTCGTATCCTCAGCTGGGTATCTATTGTATTTTCACCATGTGAAAATATAAGTTTGCTAGATTAACTTATGCAAGTCACAAAATTGGGGTATTAAAAAAGCCAGTTTTATTCGTACATTCTTTTGTCTTTAATAATATTATATGATTTTAATTATTAAAAAGGGGTATTAAAAAAGCCAGTTTTATTCGTACATTCTTTTGTCTTTAATAATATTATATGATTTTGTTTGTCAAGTGAGCATAGTATGTAGTTCTTGTGAATTCTTATTTTTGCCCTTATTCATATTTTAGTTGACGCTTTTATAAAGATAAATTCCTAAGATGAATGTTTACCGGACAAGAAAACTTTAAAGTCCTTTTTGCAGCTTTTTAAAACTTGTGCTACGACGATGTACTTTGTACAATCGATGACTGAAGAGGTAAATAAACTAGTCTTCTTATGGGATATGATGTCACGGTAGCATGGGTGTCTTGGACACCCACAGATCAACTTTACCACGCCTCAATATACACGGCATATTTAGTCTAATTATTTTTAATCAGCGATGGTATTATTCAATTCCATGTATATAGTGCATGTCAACACATTCGAATAGTTTCGCGGGTTTCCCAAGAGATGGCGCCACATGCATTGTCCAAGAGGCGTTGGTCGAGTGGCAAATTTTCGAACTACATCCGTTATAAATTGCTGTATGATGCCTACAAGTATACTCGCGCTATTATTGTATGCTGTTAATAGTTGACCGAAGTTATAGAGGTTACAGGAAGATGACGCTGCAGTAGATATCCGTGACGCGTGACAAAGTATCAACAAACGTAAATAATATTGTTGGTAACTTTAAATGTTTCGAGGAAGGTGAAGAAGATGGTGCTACATAAAATTCCGCGAACGCCTCCATGCTCTACTTCGCTCAGAATGGCGACAGAATCGATGAACCAGTTGTGTGTTCCTTGCAATTGCACTGTAGTCAACTAAGGTATCGAAAAGGCCTAAATTGTCAGCATAACTGTTATCGATATCAAGTATAAACTATTTGTCGTTCTACTTTATAATCTATAAATCTATGCACGGTATTTCGTATACATTAACACTGTACGAGAGTCACGAGAAGGACTCGTTTATTTCAAACCAAGTGTAATATACTCTATATCTATGCAGGAAGCATGTGAGCTATATGTTATCTATCTATCTATGAATCTATCGATATATTCAGAGACCGAAATTGTTTTATCTCTTTCCATTGCACAGGAATCTCAAGTTCTGTCCCAAATGATGTGCCACTGGGTACTGACAGGGTATGGCTATCCTCGTACGAGGTCGTAGCCCAATCGAAGTTCCGTGGCTGCCAGTAAGACTCACGACGGTTACTATAGGAACCCATTGCAAACACTTCTATTAAAGATCCCGCGGCACTCGAGGTTTGCAGGCAACCGGTCAGGAAGTAAGGTAGCTAGGCAGGTAGACTTTTAAGTAGTAGCGAGGCATGTAGGTATACGCAGAGCTCCCGTCTGAAATGGAATGGCATGCATATATGTAAGAATCACATATTCGCATACAGCTATAATAAACGTATACTGTACGTACAGTAAAGAATCTAGTGAAAAGTTGATAAGAGCGAATAAAAATCGAAAGATCTTTGCTGCATAATATTGTGTTACTGTAAATTTAATAGAAATAGAATGTACATGAATGTGAAGCAAGTGTGAAAATCCTTAGAAACAATGAGCTAAGAAACTAATGAATTTCTTTAAGCAAATGGATATTTGTCTAGTCATTTATATTCTGATGACACTTTCAATGACTGATTTTCTGTGATATGAATGACCAACATTATGCCCATTAAGTACTGCAGAGTCATGTTTCAAATGGGACATGTCACAATTCTAATATTTTTATTTTCCTCTCTCCTTGCCTTTTCAAACGATGTCATTCAAGTTTTTTTATTTTTTATTTTTTTTTTAAAGCTCCATCTTGTTCTCCAGGACGGACACGATATCTTGTCTCCCACGCACAATGTACACGCAAACTTCATTTCACCCCTGGCACACTTGTACTCTGGTACTGTCTATGTATATCTAGATACAGCCTTTGTATATGTTCCCTCCCTCTTTCATGGACTTGCTATAGTGTCTGTTGTGAGGACAAGAGGTACCATTGTGAAGCGTTACTGATTCTCGCTACGACTGTACGTAACACGACATTAACTCATTTCTTGCAAACGTTAGTAACCCGATGAAAAGTGTTATTCCGTTTGTTTCAAGGTAACAGAGAAAATATTTATGTTTCAGGCTGTTAAATACAAAATTTTCGGAATCGAGAACTCAGAATTGATTTTATCAATGTCACATTGAAGCCTCTGTGGACAAATTTCCGGTCACGCTCTCACAATCAGCTCCTGAGTTTCTTTCAAATTTTTCATTTACATAAGGCTCTTATGTACCACGTCTATAGTACATAGAGTACAATTCAGATGGCCATGTACGATTGGGCATAGTACAAATGAGTGCAACTTCAGCCGGATTGATTTCCCCGTGGGTCACTTGACTTCCTGAAGTATCCAGGAGTCTACGGGACCCTTCACCTGCACAAGAGTTTCACTCTCGGTTTGGCTACTGTTAGCTGCATCCCTTAGTTTCATGGGGGCTGACGCAGCCCATCGAGACCATTTTTATGGGGTAGTAAACCCAGCGAGGAACCATGAGAATTTGCGGTGCGACTAATCGGCAGGAACAAACAAATTGGTGAAGTATTCAGTATGTCAAATGAACCTAAGATGATTTAATGGTGAAACGTACCAACGTAAAAGTACTAATATTTACTATGAAATCGTAACCTCTCTTGTTTCATAGTTCTTACCATATCCTGAAGTGGCAAACACCATGGAGTGGCATACCCATCTACCGATCTACCTACCACTCTTGGCTGGAAATATGTGTGGGGTAGAACTTAAGGGTGTAGACAGTAGAGTAGCTTACAAAGGACAATGCGTCGCATATGCTGAGCGTATCATAGTCGAGCAACAAGCGCGTTTATTCCCTTGGCACCCCTGGCACACTATACCGAAGAGAGAGGGTGAGAGAGAGAGAAAGAAGAGAGGAGAGAACACAACACGCACGCCCATCTCATCCATCGGCGCCCATGGGGCCATGGGGCATGCATATCCCTTATTCATAATCCTCGTTCAATGCGTTTCGACGCTTTTAAGATTTTAGATCCGTCGTGCGTATCGGACAGACTTATATCATACACTTATGTCGTTTGGCATGTGATGATCCTTTGTAGCAGTAAAAGATGCTGATAAAGTACTCTCACTGATGTAACAGATAAGGACTACTCCATTAGTGAGTATAGAGAAAATGTTACAGAAACTTTCTAAGCAATTACTGTAGTTACTAGAAAAGAGATCAGGTATCTTGGCAGGTAGAAGAAGGGGTAAATTCAGTTCGTACTACCCCTTTAAAAAGTTGATTCTCTCTCAATTCTATTTCAGAACCAATCGATCAGAAATTGGAGAGGACCTGGCTGTGCTTCCACCGAACGATTTAATTCGATATGAAGATAATTAATCGTGAATTCACATGATTATTGAATCCGTCAAGTAAGGGAGAATTTCAGTGTACCGGAACGTGCATGGCTAGTATAATTCAATTATTTAAAAATATTTTTAAAATTTTATAGGGATTACGTCACCGTGTGGTTTCTACATGGACCACGGTACTTATGGTTATTATAGTATTTCATGGAAATGAATGAACGGGGAATGATAAAAATGGGACTGACATACTTTTCCCATGGCACATAGACATTGGGCATAAATTCTAATATCCCTGTTTCAAGTGTGATTTTATACGCACTTTGTGCCTTCTTTTACAGTACTTGGAAAGGAAGGATCGCGCGAGTGGGTGAGACCCCCCGCGAAGCGCCGAGTCGTAAATATTATGAGGGTCGATATATTCGCCTGGGATTTTCGTATCCCTCAGGGAATCAAGGCCGATTCCGCGCCTACGTCCTGCTACCATCCCGCCCTACGTGTACAACTTTCCTATACGTAAGCAGCAGCTACTTTACCACGGGTAGTGTGCGATTACACATGGTCGTGTACATGGATCAGATGCGAAACGCACGTAGACCGATGGGAAAAAATAATACAAGTTTTAACATAAAAGCCATGCTAAAATTTAGTAATTTTATTTTTTAAGTTTTTTTTTACAACTGCATAGTCAATGGTAAAAAATTTGAAAAACACTATGAATGCATTTATCCAGTATTTATAACAATTTTTATCAATCATGGGTATTGGTAGTCATGGTGTTTGCTTGTAATGGCAAGTAGTTGTCATGGTATATGGAAGAAATTCTCTATGGTGCTTCCCTAAGGCATGTGTGACTTATGATTAAATACAAATGATGGTAATACATACAAACAAGGGCAAACGAGTATTTGAGCGGGATAGAATAGTCTGAATTGTACTGGTTGGCTAGAAGGGGGTTCTTACCCTATGGGGTTCCACGGGACCCCTACCGATCTATGAGCTCTGATCTCATCCGGGACATCCCATGGGTTCATCCCAGCCTGACAAAAGAGCATCTGTGCCATCCTAAGTCCTCTTCAGGTCCAACCTGTTCGCAACTATGTTGGCCTGCGCGCAGCATGAATTCATTATCCGAGTAATGTAAACATATTGCCAATACAGAGACCACCACTGGAGCTTCACTATAGAGATCCGTTCATTCATACTATTCTGTACTAATATGTACTGCTAGTATCACGTGATATAAAGTTACTACCGTGACTTTTATTCATTCTGACATTATACACTATCAAGTATCATATGATACTACACTATTATTGTGCGCTTCAGTGACTTCGAGCTGATGGCAGTGTCTTGCTGAACTTGACGATCTGGAACAGAATGATACAATAAACCGAGAATTATTATGGTTCTACAATGTAAAATAGTGTGATGAAATATTTGAAAAAAAAACTCGTTAGTGCTCCTTCGGATCCAGATTAGCAATCAGAATATAATATACGCTTTATCATGTAAGAGGGTTTGAAACTCGAAAATCACAGGGCCGTCTCATAAATACAAAAGTATGGGCAATAGCCATACTGGCTGGCTATTTAGTTATTTGATTTCAGAAAAATGAATATGAAGATAATGGAACGTTAATTATAATAATAAAGAACATTACTACTGTAATTGACGGTTTCCAATGGATTGTACTGTGCCCAGGAAGCGGAATTTTTGTTTTTGAAACCGGTGCAAGTTTTAAAGTCGACCCTGGATGGGTAATAAAGTTATCGTGGAGCGACATCTAGCGGAATATATTGATACCTCTAAGTATAGAAATAACGTCAAACAGTCCGAATCGTACCTTTCATCTTTTTCAGCCGTGTTACATATTTTGTTCGTGAAACTTTAACACAATATTGTTTCCTTCGGTCCGCCGAAACATGTACGTTATTGTATTAAAAATGTGGTAAACGTGTAATAGACTGGTGTGTATGCGTGACACCAATTTTTTTCCTTTGC
Source organism: Trachelus iudaicus (assembly GCA_030142595.1). Lineage (NCBI taxonomy): Eukaryota > Metazoa > Arthropoda > Insecta > Hymenoptera > Cephidae > Trachelus > Trachelus iudaicus. The sequence continues at coordinate 416,633 of JARQTH010000673.1, forward strand.
ATTTTCCAGGTATAGATGACTTTCACGCATATGAGGAAGTGACTTTACCTAAAGTGAGTTGCGGAAAGTTGATAGTTTCTGTGAAAGGTGAAAAATACGTTTGCTCGCTTGTGACGTCACAATTCAACATGGACGTTCTGGAACCAGAGGAGCGTATTAAAACACATTACGCTTTTTTTTTAAGTACCTAGCATAAAAGGATATGTAGATATTATACATAGTGTAGATAACTACACTGCTAATGCAAATATTGGTATTCCAGGTGTACGAAGTAAGGATTTGGCAACGCGAAGTTCGGCCAGAAGAAGAATTCGAAGCATGTAATAAAAATGGAAAATTATGATAGCCAGAAAAAAGAGTGAAGTTCAAGACTGGTCAAAACAGGAGCTGAAGAAACTTTTGAATGTCAATGGTCGTTGTAGAGGTTTAGTTTGGGTTGATATCAGCAAGAAAGAAAAGAAGGCAGATAGCAATGTAGAAAAGGAAGATGAAAGGAAAAAAAATAGAAGCAAGAGAGTAAATAGGATAGGTAAGAGTGGGAGAACGTGCCAGAGGGAAAGGCAGAGAGAAAGGGAGTTGCGTGCTCCTCCATTTTGTCTTAACGCGGTGTGTGCGGTTGCTAGGCAACAGCCCTTACGCTCCGCTCATTTATAATTCAGCAGCCAATGCGGACCACGCGGCCTCGTACCCTCGCCAACTCGTTCGGCTTCGCTCTCAAACGGTGGAACACACTGTTCCTTCCTCCCACGTCAGCCAACCAGCCAGTCTACCACTCACCCAGCCATCCTACCAGCCTGCCTGGCTGGCTGGCTGTTAAGCACGCACATATGTACGTACATAGGTGCGTGAGTTACTCTCGTATCCACCCTCTGGCAGCAGACATGCGAACTATCCTTCCCTCCAAGGATCGGATTCGCTCACTTTACTCTCAAACGCTGGAACGTACTGTTTATTGCTCGGTGAGCTGTCTGTGAGGTTTCGAGAAATCCTACGAATTTCCTCGATCACTGGTCTCCTGTTGTACCCATATCACTGACATAGCGTAACATCTCAATGAAGAATCCCTTTATTCGAAGACATTCCACGAGTTGAGTAAATAGCAAAATAATTATGAAAAATAAAAACGAGATGCATACTACGAAGATGTACCACGACGTCAGTGTTGACGCTTAAGGGACTTAAATTTTAACCTACAATAAAGTCGCTGCTTAGAAATACACTGATCGCGTGGCTCGACTGCGATACAGTAACTCAAAAAAATATGAGCATTTGCTATCACTAGTCATTGTCCTATTCGTGAACTAATTTAATTTATCTTCTAAGTGAAATGTAACGGCAGATTCAAAGAAGATTCGTAGAGTCACAAGGAGAACTACGAACGTTTTCAGAGCGTCAAAGAGGGTGGTCGGAGTATGAGAAGAGCAAGAGAGACAGAGATACTGAAAGAGAGTAGACGCGGTCAATTTCCTCGGTGCGTAGGAAGGAGTTTAATCCGAGCGTCAACAGAGGCATTACCGCGCATTGGACCCTTTCTCTCTAACAATCTCTACCACTCTCTCACTCGCTCTCCTTGCCTCGGCGACTCTTTGCTCTCCTCCCGTTCTCTCATGATGGTCCCGGCATGGCACGTCCCTTCAGCATGTCCTACCAATACTCCCCTCAGCCCCGTCGAAAGCCCCTCCGTTGCTGGCTCGAGCTCGGCCGGCAGTACCATCAGCCCCGTGAGCGAAGCGAGGAGTTGGCGTCCCCAGCTCACTCGACTCATGACGTATTCATGGTTCATTATCATAGCGAATCATGGCCCATCAGCTTTTGATTGTCCGCCAGCGTTGTTAGTCCTAACTAATGCGACTGCAGTGACCACCATAGGCGGATAGTTGTAATGTCCTTCTGCTACCTATATATCGTAATCCTCAGTGTATCTCGTTTATTCTGCTCTCACATTTGTATGTACTTTTCTCGAGAATCCTTTAAGCAAGTATTACAGGAGAATTGTCGACGTCAAGAATGCTGCCTAAAAAGGAATGAGAAATGTAAGTAAACAGAGGGCCAAAATTTTTATGAATTTTTTGAGTTTTAAATCCTTGTCATTTGAAAAGTCACAAAGAAATTCATATCTAGTCTGATTGTCCTTCTTTCAGTATTACGTCCATAGACTATGAGGATACGTGATGGCTATTGTCGAGGACAAAGGAAATTCTGACTGGTCGTTTTCAGATGGGCATATTGCATAGGGATATTTTACTTTTGGACGTCAAACATAACTAGACTACCTAGATAGCTATTTTTGATAAATATATGGAAACGTATGTTTCGATCTTTATGTCCAGGGGATTTGACACATAGAGGTGTCAAACTAGTTACGGAGATGATGTAATATTGTTGGAATCATGTGAAACGACCTTTCACTATAATTAACATAAACTATAAACTATTCGTGGAATCACTTGAGCAAAACATTTTCTATCGTTACGAATTGAATAAGAACTTTATTTGTACGGAGAGTAAACGATCAATCAATACCAATTGTATTCAACAATTCTGTATGGATGTTATCCATACTTCAGTAAGATCTGACAGATTGTTGGCTGTTGTACAGCCAATCTGTAATTAAGAACTGTTGTTTTTATAAACCAAACATAAGGATGGCATTTTTAATAAGTCATACGTGACTGGTAAAGCCATTGAAACATGACAAAAATATACTTTGTGTCAAATCATGTTCGTGGATAATTTGTAACATGAATTTTATACCAGCTGGTGATAACATGTAAATAACATGTAAAATGGCCAATCTCTAAAAAAAATTTATCGTAGACTAAATATATTTCATAAGAGTAACAGATGTACAATAAATATGCTTTAAAGCTTTTATAACTTTATATTACTAGAATAACAGAAACATTTCAATTGCGTATAATCCTATTATATTATTAACTAATAATATACTAATTTACAATGACGAATTTCACATTCAAATTTTTCCGATGTTCTGATCCGTGAGAGTGACTATCCTAATCCGAAGTACGAACACTCGTCTTGTGGGAACTAACAGCCAGTGTGACAGTCGGTCGAAGAGGGTTGCTATTGAGAATGAATGTAATTGCTCTAAAGTAGTTTAAAAAGTATTTCAGCATTACGCTGTCCTCTCAAATCTCGCATTGACACCAAAGGGATTGAGTGGAGAATAGCAGTACGAGGTTAGGACGGTGTTAAACTGCAGACATAAGAAAAAGGGACACGTGTCACACGACGTAACATGTAGGTATAATTTTAACCGGAACAAATCAATATTACAAAAAGAAAGAACCTGATGTATCGCCAGATTTCCCTGTAAAGGAAAAAAAGTTAAACCATATACACGTAAAGTAGAGCCAAGTAATAGCGCGCGATACGGATCTTTTATAAAATATACGTTTTTCAGGTTAGAGTGAAATTTATTTACTGACTACGAAGAAGCGGATAGTATACGAAGAGACTAGTAACAGCAAAGGTAGGTAAGTACTTTAGGTAGATAGATAGTCAGGTAGCAAGGCAGGCAAGCAGGCAGTCTGCGGTGGCAGGTGACGGCATGTTGTGAGCTGCATAATGAATAATGCCAAAGTCGAACCACAAGCCGTTCCCTGTCCTTCCGGCTGGCTGACTGGATGGCAATCAGTCTAGGAAAAAGCGCTGATTGTCTTTACGGCATTGTGGATCATTTCAGTGTGCATACTCATTTCAGTTCAAATTCCTATATGCGATACCTGTAATGGAACTGGGCGTAATTTTCTCAGAATTAAAATTGAACAGTACTGTCTCCCGTGTAGGATATAAAATACTTATATATTACTGTAGCACTTTCGGCACCGATAGGGTAATTTGAACGGAAAATTACTCGAATTGATTCCAGGAGAATATGAATGAACGGTTATGGTCACAGGGTTGTTACAAGCGTTGTAAAAGGGATAAATTGCGTAGTCTCGAGCAGCGAGCCACGCCCCAGCCCCTAGTCAGATTAAAAGGGTAATAATCAAATACGGTACGCTTTATTCCCTCGCATCCCTCGTAATTCCACGGAAAATATATTCCGGCCGGAGCTACTCTCTTTCCCTCTCTCTCTCTCTCTCTCTCTCTCTCTCTCTCTCTCTCTCTCTCTCTCTCTCTCTCTCTCTCTCTCTCTCTCTCTCTTTACTCTCTTTCTCGTGATCTGATCTCTCACTCGCTGGTTCCCTGGCACCAATCTCTCTGTCTCTCTCAATCTCACTTACTCCTGTAAGGACCTCACCGACAAACTCAGGCTGTTAAATGTAATCTGGCGTAGTGTTTGTTACTTCTTACTCTTCCGCGCAGCATTCACAGAGAGAGTGCTGGTCCCATCGGCATAGGCCCGCCAGAGAGAACAAGGGGTTAACCTCGTTCATTATTCACTACTTCATTATATATGAATAAATTTTCGAGTAATGCCGAGATAAAGCAGCCAAGTTTTCGGAGGGCTCCGTTACTCTACCCCTCTTCTCTATATATCCTGTATACCCTCTCACAGCCTCTTTCCACGTATACACCATCATCGCCACTCTGGCTGCCCTTCTGAATATTTAGGGCATGTCACGCAATATCGTTATATGCTCGTCTAGCATGGCACTGATGTTCCTTCAGGATATTCCTAATTAAATTTTTACCTGGAAAATAGACGAAACTTACATAACCTTAAATATCATGGCGAATCCGATAGTCCAGATATGCACAAAACTTTTTTTTTCAAACTGCTATATAAAATAGTATTAAGCAGTTTATAGAGAATGGAAGCTGATGCTTAGTGGCAAAGTGGACTAAAGTAGTGGAATAAAGTAGAGCGTGGGGTAATATATGCTGGTGTATACACTAGGACGAAAAATCCTGCCGAGGATAAGCGGGTAATGGAAACGGAGCGTGGAAATAAATCCGTTTCCGATACCCTTTGTAATTTGAGATGATCGGCTTGGTCCTGGTCAGGATCCGCTTCCTGTCACAGATGTCAGCAGAGTGTCTATCACGAGATCGGACCAGGATCCCGAGGGTGAAAGTCAGAGGGGCGAAGAGGACTGGGGGGAGGCGGGGGGTTGGATGAAAAGGAGGCGAAAGGTAATAGAGAAAAAGGAAGGGAGAGAATTTATTCCCTAGAAAAGATTTTAAAAAAGTACTAGAGATGGAAAGGGTAGAAGTGAAAAAAAAAATACAATGAGCAAGCACAAAGCTCGCTAATGGATGTCCGCCTTCTGGAAAAAATAGCTCAGGCTAGTACAACCTCAGTTTAAACTGGTACCGATATGTTATTCGAACAGGTGTAGTTCAGGAAGAACAAGATCAAGAAGGCAGTAGTAAGTACATACTAGTTGCTAGGTAATAGTTAATGGTAGCTAGTACGTAGGTAATTTAAGAGGATGAAGTAAAGGAGAAAGATTTTTTCAAATTATAAGAATGAGAGAACCGCGCACGGGTCCAGGGTGGGGGTTGCTGTGGGAGATCATTATCCTTCAGTAGGATAAAGGTGGGAGAGGCAAGGTTGAAACCTTAAGAAAAAGCCTTGTAACGGTATGTCTACCGATAAGACATTAATAAGTAATGTCAACCCGCCTCGACAAAAGTCCATTGTCATGGATTGTTTGCGTCTCTGCAGTGAAGCCAAGAGAAGCTAAACGGGGTGAAGTGAAGCCAAGCCAAGGTTTGCCTCCCTTCAGGAGCTCTCGACACCGCGAATATATCCTGAAGCCCTCCGGCCCTCTAGCCCTTCTACCCTCCAGACCTGTAAACCACCCTTGCCAGGCTCATCAAGCTAACCACCCACTTCACCACGGCCTATTCGGCATTATCAGAAAATTCAGCAGCGAGAACACGAGTTCTTCGGATTTTAAAGCAATTATTCAGAACCGCGAATGCATTCTATGAAGTGTAAATCATCGACGGTTCAAAGGTATGAAATGATTAGCAAACTGCAATGCGAAGATAAAAAATAATAGAGCCGTCGCGTATTATACCAGTATATACATAGTACTACTGCTGAACTCAGGAAATCAAAAATGAAATGAATAAAGAAATTGTACAGATCCTCCGTCATGACTAAGGCTATGCATAGCCTATGCTGTATTCGTCTATCTATTGCTATGTAGTATCATGAAAGAGAACTAGTTCTAGGGAATTTCAGGGAACGATTTACGTTATTTCGGCAAAGCTAATGCGATAGCCAAGGGGACTGAGACCGGTCAATAGGAATCTGCGGTGTTTGCGGACGGGAATCAAAGCGGGGCACTTAGCCGTGTGGACAGACGACAGCCGGCGAGGAGAAGAGAAAGAAGAGTAGCAGCTAGTGGTAGTGGCCAGTGGGTAGACAGCCAGACATGGAAGCAGGCAGGCAGGACGGTGTGAGTATCCCAGGGTCGGTCCGTGTCTCCTCTCCTTTCGGTAATGGTAGAGGTGAGTAGTGGTGGTCGTCGTCCTGCCAGAATAGAAAGAGGCTTGATAGGCGGGGACAGGAGTGCACTGTTGCTTTACGCACACAACATACATATACGTACTTGGGATAGAAGAAGAAAGCAACGTCGGGATTCTGGAGAAGGTTGGAGTAGCAGCTCGCCTCAAGTCCAGGGCAGCGACAGTGCTGTGTTCAGTCTCCTCTTGCGGGTATATGGGTGGACCAGGTAGTGGTGGGTTCTCAAGATGGTAGTGGTTCAGTCGAATGGGTAGCTGATACCTATACTGAGGTTGCTGATACTTTACCTTGAGGTTGGTGGGTGGTATCTCGGAAGTGAAGAAAGACCATGACTGTCAGAACCAACCGCCGAACCGTCCAGGACCTGCTGCTCCCTCTTCTAATGTCACGTCACTACCTAGAAAAGAAACGCGTTAATCTTTTAACAGTATTGGCTACCCCTTCGCTATTCCCTGGAGCGAGCTAACATCCAGCCAACCAGCGACCCATAGAGTCAGCCTGCCAGCCAGTCACCAGGAGGCTAACCGATGCTACCGTGGTCGCTATTTCAATTGTCCATCGCTCTGAAGTTTATACATGGACATTTAAAGACTTCTATCTTGGCTATAGCTTCTGTGGTACCTATAGTTATCTATGGTTACTGTACAGTATGGACGGATGGTTGGAGTGCATGGGAATGTATAAAAGAAGTGATGAGGAAGAAGAAAAGAAAGAAAAGAGAAGGGGACTGAAATAAAGGGAAAAGTGGTACCAAGAAGAATAGAAATGGGAACAGGGGAGCTATGGGGGATGAAGGAGAATGAGGTAACACGCGTTAGAAACTTTCAGAACTCTTGTACCACGTAAAAGGTCAGAAGTTCAATAGAGAACAAACGAGGACTAGAAAATGAAATATTTTTGTAGAGATATTAATTTCGATGACCAATTATTGCTTTCCCGACGTTGGTTGCCATTGATTCACGCTCCGAGCATTTATTCATACGTCAGCCCTCGCCATGAGTGCAATGCGCTTATGCTTTGCACTGTTGAAAAACGATGGGATAAAAAAATGCATCCAGCATAAATCTGCTGGTGGACGCAAGTCAGGAATTAATACATTGGAATTATTTATATGCAATATTTCTTTAATCCATATGCCGACTGTTGTCTGTTTCTTATTTTTTGTTCATTTCACAAATCCTACGTTAATTTAAAAAATCGAAAATGAGCCCGATTTCTAATGCTATAAGTGTTTTTGTTAATTATTTTCTAACTAACAACTGGAAATTCATATCATTATATTATATGTCAACCCGAACTAGAGTAATAAGTACTTAGCGAACCCAGACTGTATTCCCTCTGTAAAATAATATGAAGCAAAAACAAAAAAAAACGTAGAAAAAAATTAAAATTAAAATAGAAAACACCGCTACATAAAAGATAACAAAAAAGAGAGGCATTATGTCACAAAAAAAGAAAAATCATAATATTAATTCAAAAATCCTTCCGGGCCGATACCGAAGGGAGAAAATCCCAGAGTCGAGGCACTACAGTAATAGGGATTAGTGCTCAGTGCTGAAGGGGATGGTAAAGGGTAGGTGAAACGAGAGAGAGGGGTAGGTAATATCGAAAAGCGATAATGAGATAAAAAGCGGTAGGAACGGGTAGAACAGACGGGAGAGGTGCTTTTATATAATGCGGAGATTATCAACCTGCTCGGCCCCAATCCAGCGTGGGCTGGAAAAGCGAGAGAGACAGGTCTATGGAAAAGAAACGTGAGCGAGGAAGTAAGAAAGATAAAAAGAGAGAAAACGATTGACTGAGCAAGCTTGTGAAAGAGAGAACGAACCACAGTCACGTGCAATATATACACACGTATATATATAAACTACCTATATGCGGAGAGAGAATGCGAGTAGGCAGGGGTTAGGGGTTGCTATTTCAACCCCAAGTTGGGGTAGCGAAACTGGCAGGCATGCAAGCAAGCACGCACACGGCGCGTCCCCACGGGACAAGGCCGCTCTTTATGCTCGATATAATACCGCTCTCAAAACATACACACTTGGTACTACACATTAAATGCGTGTGAGGGAGTTGCGTATATCATCCATATACATTTTTCGTCGATGGGTCACGTGTACGTTACTGTCCGCAGATACGTACCTAGAATCTGCTAGGTATAACACATGTGCTCGTACCTCATCAATGCCTGCACCAGCCACCTCTCATATGAATTTCAATACCTTTTTATACTATAGGTTGGCACTTGCTATATTTGTATGGGCCATTATGCTTGTTCCAGTCGTATTTATCAAGGAAAAATTCGCGCTGCCGATAAGTAATACTCGATTTCTTATAGACGAACGGCCATTACGTAGACCTACTTCCGCTGGATGGTTTGATATTGAACATATATCATTTTACTGCCCTCACCTTTGCATACCCGCTCATTTTGTTCTTTATTGTTACTAATTGTAAGGCAATATCATCCAGGTCGTAGTGTAGCAGCTGGAGGTACGTTAGCTTGTATGTACACACGTACGCACTTAACCTACAACTGCCTAGTAATATATCCCTAGAAACGTTATAATAGTTTGTAAAGGGTTCTATGCATATTTCTATTATTTACGTATATATGGTTAACATCTGAAAATATTGGAACGTTATGTACGCATTGTAATCAGAACGTACGTATTGAATTCTATAGTATTGTAATTTTATTTACAACAAAGAGGTTAGAAATGGGAAATAGATTTAATGGTCAAATGATCTACTAGTTTAGAATAGATGTAAGAGTGAAGGTAGTAAAAGTCAGAATAAGGAAAGTCGATGAAATAATGAAGGACAGTTTGTGTATCGCTAGGTATGTCGAGAAGAGCAGAAACGGCATGATATATATATATATATATATATATATATATATATATATAGTAAGGAGAGATGCTACTTAGGTGAAAGCTCTCGCTACTTAGTAATCCCGTAAGCTGGAGTTTACAAGGAATACTTAAGTCGCCGCTAAGCCAGGATTATGCCTAAGGAAGGCCTTGATTAGCTAAGACAAGCTGTTTTTATGCGCTCGGCTGTTAAACATGGCGCGAATAGGAGAGTCGTGCGCATGCGCAGTGTCGATTGTTCGACATGTCAACTAGTCACACGTAAATATGATATCCTGGGACTTCGACTGAAGATATTGTAATGTAAATATTCGAAAAAGAATTTATGGAGTTTCATCTTGTCATTGCTATTTTCCTTCTTCATTAATTTTCAGTTTCTTCTTCTGCTCTACTTTGTATCTTGACTCTTGTCTGCTTCTTGCTGCGTCTTAATCCATCGGATCAACCTTTGATTCTGAAATATCAAAGGAAAAACAGGATCAGGATATACATACGTGATATATCTACTGTTATCGTTGTGACTTACCGTGGATCCGGAGATGAAGTTTCGCATGCAAATCGAACATATTCTGCAGGGTCACAGGCTGCGGTGAGTGCATTCTATATTTCAAAAAAAAGTAGTCCCCTTTATCTACTTTCTCAGGCGAGTTTCCTCCTGGAATATGAATAAGGTAGTTCAGATGCAGCCTCATGGGTAGCCACGATATACCACCCGTGTCTGCCCACACATTCTACATATCTATCAGGTCGACTACAATTTCCCCATGTATTATTCGCAGGTTGATGACGGTGTCGCCGCCATGTCCACCGTCGCCAGAAAGACGAACTAACAAGTTCTGAATAAGCGTAATAAGGGTGAAGAAAAAAAAAAAATAAAAAATTTCATGGCCTTTCAACGACGGAAAGGCTCTTTTGGGAAAGCAGGGTAAGACTTAGGGGTGGTTAAAGGAAGTTGGGATGATTAAGAAAGAAAAAAAAAAAGATGAAATCATAAGAAGGAACCTACGGAGTGTCGACTGTTTTATAATTAGCCAAGAAGAGGCCTATGACTTTTCACCCTCCTGATAACGTTCGTGGGCTCATGGTTTTATTTTATTATATTTTTCTCTCTCTCTCCCTCCCTCTCTATCTTACTTTCGGTTTTTAATATCGTCCAGAGAAAGTGCTTTCGGGGCGCAAGAAAAAGTTCATATTTTTTCAATTAAAACGAGGGGCTGTTCTCGCATCCCTTAGCGAAGGGTGGATGGACCCACTTCTGCGACTCCATTAACACCCCCGTAAAACACGGAAGCTGCGCGCGCGTCGCTCTGTCGCGCTAACTCGTTTCCGCTTAAATATGAGACAGAAGATTACCAAGTTTCTATTAAGGCGAGAGATACAAGGGGGGTTGTGCACTATGGGGTTGCTCTCTATATATAGGTATATACCATCACAGTATATTTCTGGCTATCATGGTTAACCCAAGAGGGTGACTCAATTCTGATTGGCCAGGAGTATACGATTTTTCATCCTGCCATCCACCTGTTCTTATACTTTTACGCTTTTCCCCAGGATTCGAGAGGCCACCGAACGACACCATTTCTATAGTCTACAATAAAACCACCCCATACACCCTATATCCATGCTTGGAATTCTTTGTCGAGTACATCTCCGAGGGTTCAACCACAAGGGTTGATTGTCCGTCGCTTCGTGTCACCAGTCATCTGCATAGATACTCTTAAAAATACAGTTCTAGACCAGCTGTAACCTCAACTCGGAAGAAAATTCTTATTTCGCCTAGATAAAGTCTTCATGCCATTTAATAATATAAAAATAAACTTTTACAACGTATACTTTATGCAAATATAACTGCAATATACAATAACTAAATTCACTGTACTATTACATATCCTATATCCAGTTCAATCTACTATACCAACAGCATTTAATTTCGCGATAAGCGATCGATTGAAATTTAGTAACCTCAAACGTGCTTCAATTACGTAATACACCCGTAATAATAATTCAATAACCATATCTCTAGTCTAACCTAAACCCATCGCAAGTCATTCAACAATTCAATTGCTCAGTGTATAATAATCAAAGAAGCCCGTAGGGCTATAAAGTGGCAAAATCCTCGTGTAAGAATAAGGGTGGCTTGTCTACGGTGGTGGGAAGCGAATAAGTGTAAACACGATATTTAACAAAAGCTACAGGCGCAGCCTCGCCTGCCACATGTCGGCCACGCTTATACATACGTATATTATATATACACGTAGCCTATAGTATTGAACAAGCCGCTGGTTTCTACTGCAAAGGAGAGTGAGTGAGCGAGTGAATGCACTGTCAGTGTACTGTGCAGCGAAAGAGCGAGTGAGAAAGAAGCAATGCTTTGGCCTTACGAAAATTATAATATACTAGGTTCAAGTACGATGTATACACGTAGCCTATAGTATTGAAGAAGCCGCTGGTTTCTACTGCAAATGAGAGTGAGTGAGCGAGCGAATGCACTGTCAGTGTTCTGTGCAGCGAAAGAGCGAGTGAGAAAGAAGAAGGAATGCTTCGGCGGTAGGAACATTATGGTATAGTAAGTAAAAGTACCATACAGTATAATATTGTGTATTACCAACAGAGACTGTACATACGTACGTTACACATAGTTTATATATATATTGAACGTATTCATACATGTACCACGTATAGGCATAGCGAGGGGACCCATGTGGATATTGAATAAACACCCTTTAGGACAGAGGGCAAAGGGCACAAGGGTAGGTATGTTTACGTTGTACGGCAATTAGCAGAGCCGATAATGTTTTTCTTCATTCCCCTTCTTTTTCTGAGACTCTAGGCATATGATTGATTGTAGAGAAAATGAGGAAAGCAGATTCCAAAATGCGGTTCACCAATTTCTGGCGTATCAGTAGTGACGTAGAACGGATCGATTCTATCTGGATGCTTGATCAGTCAGAGGTCAGAGGTCGGTGGAGAATTCGAAACCCATTCTCATTATCCCGACGCCATTCAAGCCTGTCAGGGATTAAATGCGGTTTTGGTAGTCGTGACTGAGGCTGAAATGATGGTAATATATTTTATTTCCTCTCCTCGCACCACTCCTTATCACTTTGGTATATGTTTGGTATAGGCATACGTGTAGTGTCTGTAGTATAGGTATTATCTTTTTTTTCTGTCGAAATTCATCAACTATGCAATTTGATTTTTTATCTGAATTTTCTGCGACGAAAAAATCTCTTTGCCACTAATGCTCATGATTCAGATAGACAATCTTGTTGAGTAGTCTCGTATGAATGTTTAATTACACGCAAGGTACCTTTTTTCGTTTTTATCTTATTTTAATATTTTTTTTTGACGGTGTCACGCGATTCATAGAAAAGTTGTCAAACCTTTGGAAATAGTTGGTTAACAAGCATGTACCGTATTGTCAGAAAGCAGTTTTAATTCCTTTCATAAATCGCAAATATGATCTGTAGATCAGACAAAGGATAGTTTTTAGATTTGTTAAGCTTCCGGTACACAAATGCGAAAAGGTCAAAGTTTATGGACATTCACGTGCACAACGTGGAGGGTATACAGAAATCGTGCCGTGCTCCACATAAAAGTATTTCGTTCGGTTTTTTACAAATAAAAAAAAGTTTATTATATGCTTTGCCGGTTATGAATTTTTCAAAACAATCTTTTTCGATTGACATTATCCAATAACAGTGACAGTTATTTAAGAGTTAATCAAATTTTAAATGATCCTGTATTATCCGATCGAAAGTGCATAGATCAATGTAAATTGGCGAGGAGGAAAGAAAGCAAATTGCGAACTGACTTCTCGAAAGAGGGGATAGACGATTATCGGGTGAAAACACTCGATTACCACCATAAGCGAGCGGGACTAAGGGAATTATGAAAAATTAGCGATTCCATCACGCGCACCGCGGACCCAGTGAATTATTCATGGGAAAGTGGCCCATAGCCCAGAGAGCCGAGGGCCAAGCGAGAACGATGTCAATTACCTTGCTCAAATTATTAGGCCTTTCGTTATGGGGCTTTCACAAGTTGCTCAATGTAATACGATATACTATAGCTGTTATACCTACCGGTTTCACTTGAATGCATTATTCCTTACGTAAATTACATTTAAGACAGATCCTCGCTTACGTCATGAGCACAGTAAGATTTCGAGATTTCACAAGATCCTTAACAGTTTTCCACGTATTAAAAGTATATTCGTATGTACCATTATTCTGAAAATAAAATAACTCGTGATATCCACAGGAAATTCAGTGAGACTATTAATAACTCAGAGATTCGTATGAACGAAAAAGAAAAGTAAACTGGATCAAAAGGATTAAAAGAGAAAGGAAATACACGTGATAAAGAATCAATGAGTCAAATTATTGTCCCATGTTGCAAGAGAATAATCCAAGAGAGGTACCACAGTTTATTAATAACATCGAGATTTATTTTATCATACTATATATAATAGTATTTATAGTTGAGTAGGTACTTGGAACAAAGTTGGACACGAAGTACGTTAAATGAGTTATGGCACATGATATGTACAGAATAATGAACGAGAAGAAACTGACGGCCATGTTGACCACATCGTCTGTCTCGTTTATCTCTTCTCTCTCTTACACTTCTCTCGCTCTCTCTCTCTCTCTCTCTCACACACACACACACACACACACACACAAAATTCAATGCGGCCAGCATTCGATAAAACGGGAATCTCTCTTTCTCTTCTTTTCATTCACTTTCGTTCTTTCATTTTCTCTCTCTCTCTCTCTCTCTCTATATATATATATATATATATATATGCATACCTTATTTCTAGAAACAAATAAAACGTCTTGAATAAACTCATAAGGTCGTGAATCCCGCAATATAAAGATGACGTGTAGCCTTGCTTTAAAGACATCATTATCACTTTAGGGATTTTCGTGAGTGACAGCGCGAACGTTTCCCTCGATTAATCGAGGGGTTAGATTTACAATTTGAGTATTTACAAAAGTCAGCCGGTCTTGGTTAGAAGTAGCTGGAACGGCTGTCAGTTTTTCGTACCGTGTTGAAGTACGTAGAAGACTGGACAGTCCCTGCAACCTATTATCAAAAATTACCGACAGATGTCGCCACGCTATTCGTACCTTTTACCTACACGTCTTCTTATTATAACCTAACCTCATTGTCATCTCCTGTTTCGTCCACTCTCGGCAAGCTGGCCGCGACGCGCCCATTTTACATTATAAATTTCTACATCATCAGGCAAATTTAATTAATACTTTTATGATATGTCTTTTTTTACCTTCTTCTGCGTCTTTATTATATCGTTATAATGGTTTAACCACGCATGAAGCCTTACTCCTTGAACGATACCCGGAGACAGTGACGCGAGTGGAGAAGAGTAAAGCGTTGAGAAAAGAAGGTAAGAAATAGATGTGCATAATAAAAATAAAAAGAGGAATAAAACGAATTAAGAGGGAAAAGAAAAGAACGCAGGAGAAATATTAAGTTTCATGATATTGTATAGGCTTTGTGGTAGAGGTAACGTGTCTGATAATTATAGGAGGGCTGGAATATGCTAAGGTGGGTAGGTATAAAAGACAAAGAGAAGTATGTACATAAATGGAAACCTAAGGGCAAGGTATGAGACTGGGAATGGGTGGTGGGTGGTTGGGTCGACGATGAGGGTGAAGAGCTTGTAAGTAGGATGAATCGATCGTCGGCAAGGAATAAAGAGAAAGCTCCATAAATAATTTCGGGCGTAAAGCATGAAGGGGTGTAACTGGGTGCGTGGACGGAGTGCAATAAGTTTCAAGAAGAAAGAAAAAAGGAAAAAAATTAAAGAGGGACAATAGTAATTCTGAAGGAATACACGAGGAAAGGCATAATGGGAAAGGAGTGAAATAAATGACAAACCCTTCCACGATACTCGTCTCACAACGTGCCGTCATATCGAGACGTACTAAAAAGTACATAGGCGTGTTAAAGGTGAGTTCACAGGTCCACGGAATTCAACGAGTAAGATCCAAAGGCGCGACGATCTCAACAATTTGTTTTGGCTTCGTTCGAAACTTCGTATAAACATTTAAATTAGGTGTAATTAATTAGCCTAGTGTTGGGAGATGTGGGAAAGGGGTTGGTGGGCGGAAAGGAGGGAGAGGAGGAAGGAAAATATCTCGAGAATAATCTCTCCGTTGGTTCTATGGGGATTCGAGGTTATGGTGGCCAGATAGACTAGATGGACCTTGTTATTAGGGATGAAAAATTTATCCGATGGGATACCATTAATGGAATTCTCAATTCTATTTTCTATGTGACTAGAGCCGCAAATATTCACACATCGTTCAGTATGTATGTCTTTACATTTGATTTCGTTTATTCGTTTCATTTCATTCGTACAACTTTTTTTTTCAATCATTAATTCATTCCATCGCTCTTCAATGACGGATAGTATTACTACCTGGTCACTAATGTCATAATAAAAGCACATTCGCGACACGATTTAATTTTGTTTACCCTGTCTTTAATATATAATATAAGGCTATAGGCAACTCAAACGTACCGGCTGAAGTTAGCTCCGTTCATTCGATCTCCATGGTAAAGCCAGTTTCAGGCGGTGCACTTGAATCGTCTAGCACTGTATACGGAATACTTTTTTGTCGCTTTATTAATGGCATCCCACCAGTCAGATCATAAGTATCAAATCGTCATCTCTTTCTTCTCTGCTCGCTCCTTCTTCTCATATAAATACAAACGAGGTACAAGAGAAAGCTTTTGAAAAATAAATAAGTAAAACAATGCATTAACGAGCGACAACAATATATCGTACCGTCCCTTAAGAAATTCTTATAATCATTATGATAAAATGAAACGGCACCAGAGGCTATATTGCACTAGGATTCTTAGCTAACTAATAGAGAGGACAAATTTTTGGACAATTTTCAACGTTTCTTGGGATATGAACGTGAGCTTGTCATTTTATTTTTTGCCAATTTTTTTTTTTAGTAAACCTCCAACGGAAATTAACCGGGTGACTCTTCGTGGTTGCACGGAGAGTATGACTTTCTGGTGTCTCTTTAATTCGACTATATAATTCGACTAGAAAATACTTAGCCTAACTATGTACAGATTAAAAATGACCATTCGCTACTCATCGCATTAATTGTTATTACATAAACTTCCATCTTTCACTGCAATCTCCATGACATATTGCTTGAGAACAAGCACGAATGAAAATCCACGTTAAATCCGTTTCCAACGGAATTCAAGTATGTTCAGCTTGTTTCGTAATCTTTAGTGGAAATTTAAGGTGAATTCCCAGTACGCCACCAAAAGTGCTTACTTCAGTCAAGAACGGAAATCAGATATGATTTTCGGAAAAGAATTTTCTTTCGGTTTTTTTTTCTTTTTTGCCTAGAGTTTTTTGCTTTGAATTATTGTTGGATACGGAGGTAATCTTTGGTGTTGGGTACAAATGTTCGTGTACGCGTTTCTTCCGTGCAGTCTGCTGTGTACTGTGTGGCCACGTGCCTGAGAAAAGTTACGTTACGTTATTTACCTTTTTCTTTCTTTTTTTTTTTGTTATGAAATGAGAGGCCTGCGCGCGCATTTGCTATAATGTAATATTCGCCCTAAAATCTACGGTATTGCTTCAAATATTTATATGATACAGTCTTTTCACTGATTGTCCAATATCACTACGTAGACTTACATCGTACTGTCACTATGTCACTTTTTCTCCTCTTCTTTGGTTTCTTTTGTCTCCGTCACGCGAGCTACCTCGTACCGTCAATTAGGATTAATATCACTTTGTGTTTTCATTTTCTCATCAGCTCCCACTTACACGGCTTCGTTCTCCATTTTTGTATCCGTTGTTTTATCCCCCAAGCGTTTTCGACTATTGCTGCCTCTCGTTTATTAATATTTTCGCTTCTTTTAGCCCCCTCGACACTTTTCTATAACAAATACGTTACTTTATAGCTTTATGCTTTACATTGTACTTTTCCGATCTCCCGTCGAGTTCTCTAGTATCTTCCTCTGCTCCTCGTAACGAAGAGCAAGAAAAAACGAATGAGAAAGTAAACACGATAGAATTGAGGAAGACACCAGGTAACAGGGATTTACACTGTGCTCGCGCGATTATGAACTCATCATTGGCATCCATAGAAAACGCGTAATACATCTCAGATCAAGCGGATAATACATCTGCAGGATTAACCCTATCCTATGGATAACCCTTTAGGATCGAGCCTCGACACGTTAGTCGCAACGAGTAAACCTGCAGGTGTCAAAAAGGATGCTCATTGGAGATGCCGTGTTGCAATGCCTGTGACATTGACCCGTGTGCCCGCACCTAGTCGGAACCTTTGTAAACGAACCCTCGAGAATGAGATTGAAAGTAAAGGGTATAACCTAAAAGAACAAGAATAAATAAATAAAAATATTAACGCTCGACTTCAGGGCCAGCCCTGATATTCGTTCAAGGGTTCAGGTTTAGGTTCAAGACTGGGCGGCGGGTACAGTCAGTTTTGCTGTCACAAGCCGCCCTCGGGTCAATGCTGAGCTGCGAATTTCATCCTCTTCTGCTTCTGTCGCTGATTACAGAACCACACCCTGACGACGTTCTTCTTAAGGTCGAGCTTCTCGGCGATGGCGGCTATCTTCTCGCCAGAGGGTCTGGGTTGTACAGCAAAGTAAGCCTCGAGGGAACGTTTCTCCGGGGCCGCGATGCTGGTGCGCTTCCTCTTCTTCTCCCCAGCAGGTAGGACCGACGGGGCGTCCGGGTCGCGTCTCTTGTTCTTCGCCTGAGCCTCTGCCTCCTCGAGCCACGCTTGAAGAATCGGCTTCAGAGCTATCATGTTATTGTGGGACAGCGTGAGCGACTCGAAGCGACATATCGTAGATTGCGAGAGCGCCCCGACGCCTGGTAGCTTCAAATTCGCCAGAGCTTTACCGACGTCCGCCTGCGTCACGCCCAGCTTTATACGTCTCTGTTTGAACCTCTCGGCGAATGCTTCCAGCTCTCTGGGGTCCGTGTCGGCATCTGGATGAAGACCAGCCGCCGCAGCGGCTGCCGCCGCTGCTGCCATTGCTGGATGATGATGAGGATGCGGTACGCTGCTTCCAATGTTCGTGTGATGATGATGACCCATCATTCCATTCATTCCACCGTACACCGAAGGCCCGTGAATCCCACCGTGATGACCTGGACCACCACCGCCACTGTCTGACATTGGCGTTAGCGTTGTCATCGAGTTCGCCGGGTCCAGCATGTCCAGGCTCTCCATACCAGGATGGCTCATCTGCGACAATTAAGAATAATCTAATTTGTATTACACCGACGATCCCTTACGTCACAGTAATTATTATTAACACCGCATTTAATACACATAATTCGAAAAAGAAACTATAATACGAATTACCGATATAGATCATAACGTGGGTACCGAACCAATGAGACAGCAGTGGCAATTTTTCTCTAGAATTACAGGCACGTCGATAAATCAATTGAGAGTAGTTTGTTGGGCGTTTTAATTAAAAAAGAAGAAAAAAGAAGAGAAAAAAAAAGAGTACAAAAATGTCTGAATACTGACGGAGGGGAGATCGACTGCGCCGAAAGGGCACCATGTAATTCCCTTTATTCACCACTGCAACGGCCTTGCGCCAACTTGAATAATTCAATTGCCGTTTCCCATCGAGTCGCGATTAGGGGTTGAGCTTACTATGGCTCCCGGCCCATTCCTCCCTTACGATACTGCTAGATGAGAGTGTGGCTGGCTGGCTCACCGGCTATGGTAGGGTAGTTGGCTGGCACGCGCCCTTCGACCCCGAGATCCGTCTATCTTCGCTCAAATTAAATTATGTTATTTTATAAGGCTCCGCCTCGGCTTCCAGCTTCAACTGTAACTACGATTCGATTGAGCCGACGTAAACCCTCACGATTCTTCTTAGACTTATGGGATAACATCATACCATACCCCTACCCTATACCATACTGTACCATACCATACCGTAGTACAGCTCAACGTCCTTGTACACCCTTAGATATATTTTTCTCCCACGGGCATCAGCCCCTACCCCCGTAGCTTTAGGGGATGAAAAGTCGGGATTCTCGGATTTTCTCAACACGATCGTTTCGCTACTGGCTACATTGCTACGCGGTTATAACGATACAGTGCTCGCGTGCCAGAATCTTACACCCTCTTCTATCCTTGTCTTTCTAATCAGTATTGTCTTCTAGGATCTTTTGAGACTTCCTACGAGTTCACGTAAACTGAAATTTCGTTTACGCCCTATATCTACACAGACCACTTATCAAATGTATACGAGTTAGTGCCGGCTGCCATAAGGCTGGAAATTCGACGTAAAAATGCTATTCGTACAAAATCCATCCAGACAGCAATGTATCAACATTACGAGTCACGTGGAATTTTATTGAACAACCATCATAGACGTAATCGTGTACAAAGCATCGGTATAGCGTAGGAGGGTGTATAAAATAAAAATCCCATAAATACAGCCTAGTCGATAATACAAGTACCCACCGCGTTAAGGAATTACGAGCCCATAAGAAAAATTACTATCACTAACGATAAGATTACATTGAGCTCCTCATTACCCCATAGAAAATTGATAACGTTTCAAATTGAATTTATAGGGTATGCACGCCGAAATCACCCTACGATAAAGACAACTCAGGCACTGTAATTTATACCATACACCATGTAAAATATGCTTTCTAACGTATATACGTATTACATATTGACATATTGCCAAATGAAAAAAAAAAAATAAATTTGACATACCAGGTTGCTGTAAATATACCTAAAATTGCATCGAATGTTGCGGTAAGATGAATATCTGTCGTTTCGTATTATTGGGGGGTTGTTCCTGTAGTCGAGTGCTTAAAAAGCGTGTAACTCGAGTGCTACTCGAGGAGCACGTGCGATTGTGACTGTCAAGAGAGACAATGTAGCAACAGGGGAATGAAGCAGGCGCGTATACTAGTACACGTGAGAAAAATGGTTATAAGGGTGGGGAGAGGGTGGGTGACACGCACAATTATGCAGCACGTGCCGGGCGCCAGAGCGTCGTCAGCGGCGCGCGACCCCTTACAAATTATTTATGAGCTCCCTTCATATTTTTTTACCTGCTTCCAACCCTAAACGGCAGGTTGGACTGAGACTTGTCGGATGACACGGAGAATCCCTTAAGTATGTAGTGAATGATGTTACTCTTTAGAAAGTTTTCAAGGTCGATGATAATGATAGGACTATGAAACGGGGGGGAGGGGTGCGAGTCTTAGAGATAAAATATACGATAAAGGGCCCTTATAGGGACAGATAAAATTTAAGGGTGGTAGCAAAAAATCATAAAAGTAACCCTCTCCTCCCCTGTCGTTCTCGTATTGGGGTAAATAAAAATACAAGGAACTCCCTAAAGAAAGTCACGACAATTCTGCATTCTATAAGCTCGAGGGAGGTTTGAATGCTAAGCTACAGGGAGAGGGGTCACGCCTTAAGGGAGGGTTTTAAAATGTTCGCCAACACTAGAAAGGGATGAGAAGAAGAGGGGACAAAGAAAAAAGAACATCCCCATATCCTTAAGGTTCCGGGTGACATCAGCGTAACCCATTGGGCGGAATACTCGTGAGGGTAGTATTGTAAACTATATATCTATATGTCGCGTAAGGGTATATATATCAAGAATACTAGTAGTCAGTCTATCCAGAGGGTGGTTTGCTCGTGGGTTGCGAGGGTTCCGATTCTCTGGAACGGTATATATATATATATATATATATATATACCTATCCCCTAGGTATAGGGTACACTGGGTGGTCTGTCCTCGTCCTGCGGATAGTTATATCGGAATTGCATGGGCCCAAAGAGGAATGAGATGGGCGAAAATGAGGGGGTGAGGGTGTCGGCGGTGATGGCGGTGAAGCCGGTGTTGTCCGGACTCCGGATAGTTTTCGGCGTGGGAGGGTGTGCAGGAAAATGGAGAGGAAGGGGGGAGGGGAGGGGGAGGGGTTGATTTTTTCCCCCGTGCCAAATACTCCCCAACGATATTTCATCATTAGGATGACAGACCATGGTAGGGTTAGAGGAGAATATCCCATGCGTACAGAGGCTATGTGCAGGAACGAGTCTCGTTATGGTGTCCCATAACATACATTGCTCATATAGATTTCCAACTAGTAGCTGTATATGCTGGACGGTATTTATTAAATTCGTCAGGGTGGAGCAGCAATAAAAATCCAACACGCATCTGGTCAGGACAAACGTCAATTGACAGAAATAAACAACAACAAGAAATATGACAGCGTCAATGGGGAAAACTACACGGTAACCAATTCCAAGGGGCGGGTTTGAGGCCCCTAGTCGGGGGCTGACCTCCTGGCGCTTAATCGCTATGACTTTTGCCTACAGATCCAAAACCGTATAATTCTACGTATGTTACTTCATAGCGGGGAGTACATGGTATCCAGGCATGCGCGTGACACGTGGACTTTGAAAAATGTTCTGGCCGACGAGCAGCATCCGAACCCCTATCCCGTACGAATTGTGTAAGCAATTAGTATGTAACACCTACTAGGTAACTAGTAATATCAATGAAGACTCACAAATAGGTGTGATTGTACCTGGTGATGTGGCCGATTATTGGGATGTGGCGCTGGCATGTGTGCCCCATGATGATAAACCGATACCGGATCATGTTTTAAGGGCATTGGAGTCCCCGCATTGTGCTTTCCCAAATCTGCAGCAAGGGCCTCCGCCCTTGACAATAATCCGTCCTGAAGACCACCGTTCAATCCTCCAAACAGGTCGCCCTGTAATTACAAGAAAACTTATATCAATTATCACGATACGGTGCGATGTACTGAACAAAAACAAGCGTTAAGTCATATGAATGAATTTTAGTTTATCAATAATATTTTGTAATACAATATATTATCGATTTATTAACGTGAGTGCTGTATCCATCGCGGATATTCCTTACGGTTAGTTATGCAAGTATACATGGTGACTGGTCATTGGAAAAGCAACGGTGGAACGAAACCGTGGCGAGTTACCCTTAGATTATTTATGAACCCAAGTATTTCTTTTCTACAGGTCGACCCAAGTACCAAGGCGTAAGACTAGGAAAGCGTTAATTTGAGATATATAGGTCCATCCAAAAAGTGCCTGAGACCCATTAATCCTGGGTAAGAGGGTTTCCAGCACGGTGTCAAGGGAATTCTTGTTGGTTCGAAGTACGTTGTTCCATCTCGTTTCAATCTTTGTCTTGTTTCTCTGCGAGAGACTCACCACGATTCTCAGACGTCCAGATACGAATTGCTCTCGTTAAGAACTACAGTTAACGCATACAGGAGGGATTTACTCTCATCCATGTAAACTTGACCGTATAAAACGAGCGCTCCTACGTGTGCAGCCGCAGCCTCTGAAGAATAACAAGAGAACCCACCCTGCCTCACGCAGAGTACAATTCTCCCGTTTGGCAAACTTGTTGCTGACCCCAGTTAGCCCCCTACTTAACCGGTACTAATGGAGTCATTTTTCCAAGCTGTCCGCGTAGCAACGCCTTAAAGAATTGACCAATTACCACCGTATTACCAGTCCATTTATGGGGATCTTATGGCGCCACTTAATCTTAGGAGCGAAACTCCAGCTCCAATGACAAGGCACTCCACCTATAGTCAGTACTTAATTTGGACAGACTGAATAAATTGGATGCATTAAACTAGAGTCTGGATGTAGAGTGGAAACTGGATAGACGCGCAGCACTGTTCTACGACAAGAACTATTATAGCGACGAAGAACATTTACACGTCAATTGGAACCTTGTTTGTCCATATTGACGATCGGATGAGGAATAACCAGGAGAATTATCAAATTGGGACGATTACCGTTATTTCAGTCCGTTAACCCACATCGTCGGGAATTTCGCGGGCGAGATCGTCCGTCGCATTCTGAATAAATGAAAACGGCGCCAGGCAAGCTGACAGTTGACAGAAATGCCGCTAGACGGCACTAACAATTATCTGCATGTCGTAGCAGACGCTGTCTAGGTTGACGACTATTTTTGGTATGAACCACAGGACGGATTCTTCTACGATTAATTTTATCTGATTATCTCGCGAATACGTACAGCTACGTATGCATCTAATTGAACCGATTATTCGTCCTAATTACGATACACGTATTTATACGTAACGTTCGCCAAAAACAGATACGTCCCTCTAAAATAATCGTATGTTCCTAACCCGGGATCGGTTTAAGGATCTGCATAGACCCTCGGTCCAAAATTGTACCATTAACGTAGTGACGAATGAATGAAAAATCAAGTGATTGTCGTTGATTACCAGCAAAACCTCATTGCTAATGGTGGACTATGTTAAGGCGATACTCTAGCCACGGCCACTGTACCTACGGCGCTTGGCTAGAAGTAGACCAGAGACCAAGAAGAGGCGTTCCAGGTGCACGGAGGATATCCGTAGAAAGCGTAAGTGACACTTGACTCTTTTTACGGCACTCAAGCTAGCCCGCAGGTTGGTATCTACTGGCAACACAGTGCGCCCTCCTCGTATATCTAAATAATCAATTTACTTCTGGCCATAATCGTAACCACGAGTTAGCGACTTTATGCGGGGCTGGTACGGTAACTACGTGGGCTCCGTAAAGCATAAATATTATGAGTAAATTCGTACAGCGAGAGCGTTACGCTCTCTTCTATCTATTCGTCTATACATATCTACATACATTGTATATATACAAAATATAAAATCGAGACAGAGACAAGCATCTTATTTAAAAAGACATAATTTTCGAAAAGTATTCATCGGACACCAAGATCTTTGCTGTACTGTATAACACGAAGATAGATCTAAGGTACGTAATCAATTTCGCTTATGTCGCCCTCGAATTTGGCACCCTTCTTACTTTCTCACCCTTCAATATATTCAAGTCGACCACCCCCCAAGAAGACAGGGACACTTGAGTGTTCGGATGAGTTGAATGGTGCATTGACGTTACTATGAATATACGTATGTAGCTGTTTATCTTCGTTATCCAGATGATATTTTTTTTTAGGTCCGCAGACAAGAGTCACACTTTTATATTGCATATGCGCAACGTGCTGATAATTGAAATTCGAATAGACCAGGTAAATTAAACCTGTAACTGGATCAGACGTGATGAGGAATATATATATTTATATATGAAAATCTCAGTCCTGTAATCGAATAAATTCGAATAGTGTATGAAAGCGTCGAGACGTCGTGCCCCCAATTGATTTATCAAATTTCCAAGCACTCCATTTAACCCAACCGAGGTACCTCGTGAAGTCGGTTTTCTGTCTGGAATTTGCATACCTCGAATCCACTGTCTACTATCAGTTCGTCGAAGATTGTCTCTTTATATGTATTATGTATAGAGATACCGAGTTCGGCTGTATATCGGTCGAAATTTACGACTCTCACGTGATCACTCTGTCCAGACGCCATTTTATAGCCATATAATTAACGTATGAATGAGGCATAAGTTACAGGTATAATTTTGAATAATTAATACTTTCAATTTATTTAATAAATAAAACGACATGTGCTACGTACACGTACAGTTGTACAAAAAAGTATAAGCCCTACCAAGTTCTCACTGAGAGAAATGGGAAACAAGATAATTATTGTAATGCTCTAATAGGAACATAACAGCACTAAATCATAGGGTGTTTTGTATATGGTGTTGTGATAGACGTTGCATGCATTTTTTTTTATACAAAAAAATGTATGATTTATTTGTTTACAGGGTATGTATACTTTTTTGTACGATTGTACAATGTATAATCATATTATACGTTACGTAAGAGTTAGACTCACGTTGTGCCTCGGCGACCAGGAGTTGCACATTATTGAAGCGTCCTCGAGGATTCGACTCTGGAAAATCAAGAAAACAACTGTTCAAGAATTTGATGAGCATAAATGGAAAAGTCAGCGAAAGAGCAAGAAGTCACCATTTTTTTATATATAAAATAAAAATAAAGGAGAAAGGTCATAGTCAAATATCTGCATCCGTTCGTCAACCAATGGAAATACATATAGCACATGTAAAAATACGTGAGAGTAATATTTGGAAAAGCGACGACCAGGAATGTCCCACTGGTCGCAATGCATATTTCATTCGATTAACTGCACAATATGTATATTTAAAGCCACGCCGGGGTAGATTGACGGAATTGGGGCGTCACAGGCTTCCCTGTCGAGAGCGTCGCGACGTCGCGCCGTCCAGGTTACTTTGGGACTCCGAGCGAAACTGGGTGATCGAATTATTTCCAGGACCGATTTTACGCTAATTGTATTCGCAAATTTTACAGCTGAATTTAACTTTTTATTGCTCTTTTCTACTTAGCTTCTCTGTTACCTGAACTCTGCATGCTGCATTTCATTGCACGGTAATCCCATGTCACTGGACATCGTACAGGTATGATAACGTTACGATGCCTCACGTAAAACATGTCTTTAAAGCTAGTGAAAAAAAAAGGTATACACTTTACTGTCCGATAAGATACATTGAGTAGTAAAAAAATAAAAAATAAAAAAATTTGGTTCGCATAAAAGTTCAAAAATAACCTGCATAGACTCAATACACCACTATCGTTGATTAAAATTAGTAAGCGGCTAATTTAATAAAATAAACAGATACCAAGAAAGAATCAAACCAAGTGGGTACTTGTTGTAGAAAAAAAAAATTGTAAATGTCCTATATCCTGGTTACAACGATTAACCCAGCATAAAGGAAAGATAAATTACTTCCTGTAAGCGGGACAATCATTAATCCTTATGAACCGAAGCACATTAGTCACAGGATGTTCCAACATAGACTCGTGTAATTATACCACTGGCGTTATTTCTAAGAAAACGAAACAACGTAAAGAAACCAAAAAGCTACAATTCGATCATTCGATTAATGTAAACTCTCTTTTATGTATCCGCTCGTCATATAAATGACAAGAAAGCGCGCGTTATATTACTTTAACTACCCAACTACGAGTATCGAAGTATCGCGTGTTGACAGAACATTCGAAATTGCATTATACAGAAATATAATGAATCAAATAATACGCGAAGGTGCGTTACCAGTAGGCATACAAGTACGGGAGCTAAAATAAACACAAATTTTCCTTTGAGAATTTCGATCACGCATTGACAAACATCAATTTCAAGTGGCTAATTAATTTTACAACTGTTCACATATCCCTATACGCTTCTGTCTATATTTGCTAACGGCGACTAGCTAATTACAGTATCCAACCACGACAAACGTCGCACACGAAACAATATCTAGGTACAATAATTTTAAGATAAAATTTTTTTTACATAAATTTTCCCTATCAAAAGATCGTAAAGTTATATAGAATAAATTTCCCAAGACGTCATTGCAAGGATGAAATTACTTCAGAGAGAAGAAACGTGTCTCTTCCAGAGACATGGCGAGGAGGAGATGGCTATGCAAGGAGGAGGGTAAGATGGCGTGAGACAAGTTTCACTCCAAGTGGAAGTTTAACTGATAATTATCAAGATTTACCCCTGGGCGAGACAAGAGGGGCGAGGACGCCGGGTAGAAGAGGGGGAGGGGCTCGTGCAGAGTCAAAGTGTGAAATCGTGTTCAAAGTCTCCCGCATCCTACCAGGACGACCTCTCTCGAGGTCGTTAATAACAAATGAGGATGGCTCCATCCTCATGCCTGGAGACTCTTCTGTCTCCGGACCTACTACCGCTGCTGCTGCTGCTTCTTGCCATCGCTTCCACGAGCTGCTCCACCTCCGCACTTTTGTTAGAAATCGAGTCGACTGACTTCTGTCCCTGTTCGTCGTCATGTCAACTCTTTTTCATTATTCAGGAAGACTCGTTTAAGGGAAACTCAACCGGGCATCCCCAAAGTCCTGAGAAACACTTGTGGCGACATCACTGTACTTCGTGCCATCGACTGCGAAGGATCAGCCAATTGTCTTTTGGCGTCTGGAGCCATTGATTGGACTTTTTATTGAGACCGAGTACGTATGGAACGTTCTAGAACGTTCGAAAACTTCCAAGAGCGTCCACCAACCTTTCGTCCTCTAAACTCTTTGGGTCCAGCGGAAAAGTGGTAGGATAGTCGGATTTGGGTCGAGCCGCGCAGAACTCATTACGATTTAAAGAGAAAAACACTAGTACCGGGAAAGACGGGAGCGACTTGGTAGTTTAGGGACCAGAGAGCGAGGTC
The DNA here is from genome assembly GCA_030142595.1 of Trachelus iudaicus. Taxonomy (NCBI): domain Eukaryota; kingdom Metazoa; phylum Arthropoda; class Insecta; order Hymenoptera; family Cephidae; genus Trachelus; species Trachelus iudaicus. The sequence goes on from JARQTH010000673.1 coordinate 444,202, forward strand.
GTAGAGAAGAGCTAACGCAAAGATTCCTAAGAGCAGTCCGAAGTGTACTAAAGGGAATTTATGAAATTTTCTAATGTAATATTCCGATTCGCAGACGTCTCTCTCCTTCGTTAACACTTTATCGTCTCTCTTGCCACACCTACAGCAGACTCTAGAACTTTGACGAGTATATAATGTATGTGCTGGCACGTGGTAGCAAAGGTATCTTATTACGAAAAACAATGAGGTATTTTAACAATTGTATCCTTAAAGTAGGTTCTTAATGTCAAAGTAGCATATTCAATTTTACCCCAAGGTACATCCATCCTTGAACATCCATGTCCTTGGTATTGCCACCAAGTGGATACGGGATGATCCCACAAGGACTTTAGCGCGGAGCCAATGAAACAGAGAGAATAAAAAAGAAAGGATGGAAGAAAGAGAAAAGGGAGATAACTGTTGAAACATGAAGAAAGAGTAGTTTGATCGTGCGGCTAAAGCGCAGAATACCTGCTGGCAAGTGAATCGTGAGTGACTGTAGCCTGGTATAGCTATATACAATTACAGCAATGGTATATAGATATAGAAACGTATGAACGCTATATACCATGTGGTAAAGAAGGCTAGGTAGTATATAGAGAAGAGCCGGTAGGAGTGAGTGCCGTGGTAGAGAGATGGAAAACGTAGAGAGAGAGAGAGAGAGAGAGAGAGAGAGAGAGAGAGAGAGAGAGAGAGAGCAAACTAAAAAACCGTGATTTGAAGCGCCCGTGT
>JARQTH010000673.1:445051-508312 GCA_030142595.1 Trachelus iudaicus
GAGAGAGAGAGAGAGAGAGAGAGAGAGAGAGAGAGAGAGAGAGAAAGAGAGAGAGAGAGAGAGAGAGAGAGAGAGAGCAAAGTAAAAATCCGTGATTTGAAGCGGCCTTGTCGAGGGCTGCTCCGCTCATTGGCTACATGGTCTGTTCCGCCCCCGCAGCCCCGCCAATCAGACCGTGCGTCTCTCTCATCGATCCACACCATCCACTACACTCGGCCGCCATGCTCAAAAGCCCGTGGCTCGTGCCTGCCTGCTTACTCGCTATATCCACTGCACGCAGCCGCTTCTGACACACCGTGCCAAATTCTGCTTTAAATTTTTTGTCGTTTTTTAAATCGTCCGCTATCCTCCACTCGCTCTTCACCATCCTTTTTATCCTAATCGCTTTTTCTCTTTGCAGTCAAGTCACAAGGTACGAGATGGTGACGCGTGGGTAACTGGACCTGAGGTAGTTGAGTAAAATTAGTACAGGAAAAAATTGAAATATTAAACGAAGGGTTGAAAGTTTTATAGGGATATGAGGGTAGGGTGAATGGCCAAATCATCGGCCATGTATGTACCGATAATCGTCAGTGTGTGCTTTGACTATCGCAAAATCTACAGTATTATAACACAACTGACGATTACTGGTACGTGGTCGATGACTGGACCATCCACCTTATGGGAATTTTTTAGAGATTGACTTTTTCTTTAAATAAATTTATACCTTGTGATTATCATTGCCCCAATAATCGTACAGGGCTGCCATTATTATCAGGTAGTATCACTCCGCCAATGGTGCAAAGCTTTGACTCGATCTAGAATTCCCGTTTTTTCGCACCCTTGAGATACCACCGCCACCGAAATATACCTCTAGGTTTACTAGACTGTGCATATAAGCACTATTGCATTGTATTATATGTCTACATGACACCAATTCGCAATTAGACATACAGAATTAATGTAAAATTTGTATACGTGTTTTTGGTGTCAGGATTTAAAGGAACTGCATAAAAACTAAAAACGTTTGTGCGGGAATGGAAAGAATAATCTAATTTCAATTAATTTAATGTAGAAAATCAATGTAAAAAGGTTTTTATGTAAACGCTAGCGAGCGGTGTGACGTCATTGCCCCTATTCCATCATAAATTATTAAGTCACGAGCCAATAGGATCTAAAATTTAAAGGCCACTCTGCGCTGGATTGGGTAGCGTGTAATTCGAAAATCTCAAATAAATTTCCGTTAAACCATTGAAAAATGTGAATAATCGTTATTTCAGACAACGATTATTCGATATCATTATAAAATCTATCGAAGAAACGTTTAAGAAGATTTTTTGCATAGTTCATACTTTACGATTAAACTTCAATTTAGTTTAATTTACGAAGCTTCGTACGCGTAAGACTTTAAATTATTTGATGAAAACACTTATAAATCATTAAAAACTTTATGCCATCATATATCACATCATTATCATTGCTTTCAAACATGAAAAAAAAAAAAGTGATCTGCAACGAAAAGATCTACTAAGCCGAGTCTCGCGTAATCTGGCGACTAAACTCGTACGCAGATTTTCAACATCTTTTTTTTTTCCTAAAAAACTGAAGCCTAAGAGATCGAAAACAATATTTTAAGATTACACATAATTTTTTTCACGAGGAATCCCTTCCTTTTAGATTTCCGTCCCGCCCTTTATATATTTTCAGTACATTAATATCCACTATCTACATACCAATTTTACGGCTTCTAATCTCTGGAATATCGATGTTGTCGTACCAGAGGCATAACAAATATAAAAAAAGAAAAAGGAAAAAGGTTAAATGACCAAATCCCACGAAATAATTTATGAGGGATCCTTGCGGTCTGCTTGACGGTACCAATAACACGATTGAAAAGGCAGCTTTATGGAACTGCCAGCACGATAATGAGATAGAGCACCAATATACATGGGAAGATAGATAAATAGATATAATATAACCAGCGAGTGAGAAAGAGAGGCTCGAAGTAGGAGTAGCAGAGAGCAATGGGCAGGCGAGAGTGAGGCTCGACACACTCGTTTTATTATTTACACTCAGATAGGAACAGTACACACGCTTAACGCCACGTACAAATATTGGTCACCCTTCCATTCCCTACCCTTCTCCTGCTTCCTTCCATCCTCCATGAATTCTGGTACTGATAGATCACGAGGGAAGCAAAACCCCTTATCCAATTTTTCCTTTCCTCCATCCACTTCTATACACCGTTCAGTATAATACAGGTAGAACGCATTTTTGAATACGTTCGACACGCAGTAATTCCAGATACTAACAGCGTCAAAGATATCCAGCGGGCACTGGTAGAGATCCAGGTGTGAAGTACGAATAAGATTAATATATTACAACAATAATTGTCAACCCACGATTAAAGCGTGACGATGCTATTTATGATCTTGGATAAAAGTCTACTCGTAATACACTCAAGTCCCGTCCGGCTAGGGAAACCATTCGAAACAGGTTAGCCACGTGGCCGACACGTGGCGACACGTGCGGCAGCAACACCATGCATTCTCCCGTGCTCGGAGAGTCCCTTAGAATTTAGGCCCTTCGAGGGTCATACCCAGGGAATAAGGATGATGACTAGGATGATGCTACCGGACTGCTAGGTGGAGAGGTAGCAGGCAGTGCCGGGCGCGTGGCGTTCTTGCTCCAATAAGGGATGAGGGTGGCATTACCAAAATTGAAACGTCGATTTGTCCCAGTCTGCCAGCTGAAATAATTGCGTTAAGAGATCAAGTATAGACGTTTCATCCCCCTTCCTCTCCTTATCTGATTTAAGGGGGCTTCGCTAAGGGCTCCTTCATGATTCCTCTGGATAACCACCGAATATACTCTTAGTACCTATTCGATAGTACCCGCAATATCTCCACCCTAAAGTCCCAAGGATCCATTTGGGCGCTTACGTGTAAGTCCATAAACATGTGTGGGGTCCGCCCTCTGGAATAGAAAGGGAAAAATAAGAAATGGGTTAAAAAAAGGAATAAAGGAAAAATATTGATGACGAACCTGTTCGCTTGCAATTTGTTTGTAGAGTGACACACAGATGTTTACTCTCGACCCGCCCCCCCCCCTTCACCCCTTCTAACCCTATAGTGGCACAACCCCAAAAACCACCCTATAGCAGCAACAACACAAGACCGCTTTACGCAGGTGCGTATAGAATCAGTCACGAAGGTACTTGAGCGACCATATGGGACCTGCTAATGACCTCTTCTTCGTTCTCTTCTTTTTTTTTTCTTTAGTCTCTTTTCTGTCCCCCCTCTCTCTCTTCCTTCCATCCATTTTCCACTAGCCACAATATCACACGCAAGTTTTGACAACCTCTTCGAAAAAGATTTGGTGAAGCAAAAAAAAGCAAAAAGAATAACAAACCATCAGCCATGCGACCCTCATATCTTCTTCCTATATCCTTCCCTAGCAGGTAGTCACTCTAGGTGCTGTATGTGCTTGTACGTACTATAAGGTAGATACTATGGGCTTCTCTACTGGTGCTACCTCTACTATCAGGTCGACGTATCGCTCCAGTGGCCGCTCGTAAAACACGCGAAAGGCCGCCTCGTAAACGTGACCAAACTACTAAACGCGAGAATCGCCAAGTTACCAGGATGAGCTCGACGTTCGGGTTTTAGGGGTTTTCCTCGATATTTTTATACGGAAGGAGAACGAAGCTCGAGCAGACGACGAAGATTCCAAAGACCATTGCTCTACCTGACCTCCTACAAGCCTCTCGACAACTCTTAGCATCGGTCTTTATCCTTTCACGCTCAAGAGGGTTATACAGAGATACTTTGAAAAGTTTCCATGGAGGAAATCGTGTCGCGCGACACACCGAGCATATATCGCTGTCATGCGTTACCCACCCTTAGACGTATGTAACAACTTGTCCATTGCTTTACTTCTTTTTTGATACAGTATGGGACCTGATATACGTATACATCTGCTATATGTATTTATACTCATTGAAATTTAGTTACTTGTATTCCTATGTAGCAGAGCTGACAAACTGGAGGTTATAAAATTACTTGTTTTTCCCATTATTTCTAGATCCTTGTTATTCAGTGACAAATCACGGTTCTCCAAATTAATATGAGATATGAAATAAATAAAATTTTTAGCAGTTCACTGTTTGACCCATCAATAGGTGATACGTCTTATATAAATTTTTAAAAACAATAAGAATCGCTATATTATTTACGCTAAATCGCTATATCCCTATATTATATACATATAGAGCAACGACTCTTACAGCGTTAACTGAAGTTTGCAGGTAGAAAAGTATTTTGCAAGAATCATTGCTTTTCCACTGTACATCTACACAAAAGTGTGTAGTGCTAGACAGCTCAAACGCACTAGCTGAAACTGGCTATACCATAGAAATCAAATGGACAGGCTAACATCAGCTGATGCGTTTGAGTTGCCCAGTGCTATACATACTGTAGGTACATACGGGAATAAAAAGTAAACATCATCGGAGTCTGCAATACCATAGGATTGAAACGCGTCATTACTCTACGTTTAAATTCTATACGATTGTGATCTATGATTAAATCAACGTACATACTAAATTTAATTTGTCAATTACTTTTAAATGACCCCACAATACAGTATCAATATAGATACGAAATTATTTGTAAAAATAACAGAGCACTTTGGTCTCGACATGTGTAACAAATGTTACCAGAGTAGAACGATGTGTACAATAAGGGTATTAGGGTATAACGAGTCCAGAACAGTTTACAAGAGAAAGGGTTAGGTTTATTAGAACAGCCTTAGGAACGTATGAAGCATAAGCGTTTATGTTCAGAGGGAAATTTAGAACTCATTAAGAGGTACTCGTCATCAAGAAGGGTAAGAAGCGAGGGTGAGAGAGAGAGAGAGAGAGAGAGAGAGAGAGAGAGAGAGAGAGAGAGAGAGAGAAAGGCCAGTGTACGAGGTATAGCAGAAGAGCCAACCCCTAGATAGGTGGCACGCAGACACGCACGAGGATGGAAACCGCGAGTTCTCGAGGGGTGCCCAAAGTATTATTGTAATTATACACTTAGGTTTATTTCCTGTCTACCCCCGTCGCTCGGCCTAAGGGAGCATTACGCAGGTACCCAATAGGGGTGGGCAGCTCTCCTAAACAGGATCCACTACATAGATATAGCCAGTGAGCAAAGAATAAAAATAATGATAAGAGCGTTAAACTGCCCCGTGGCCGGAAGCGGTATTCGTAAGGGATGGTTTCAAGCCCTGCGTGACTATTCTTCGATACTCGACTGCCACTACTTGTCTGACGCCACTCGACCGCTACTACTGCTCCGACGATGTTGTTCCTCTTTTCTTCCTTCCATTACCCTCTTACTTTCTCACTCTCGCTCATAATAATCTACAGCCTACCTTGGCCTGGCTAGTCGTTACCTACTATTACTTCGCTAGGTTTCCATCCCCTCGCAAACACCAGGAGCTACCTTAAACTACCCCCTCTCCCCGTCGCCCCCTCCGCACACTACCACCTAGTTTTCAGACGATACCACAGATATACAGTCCCCGATATTCCATACATTTTCTAGACTAACAGATCCGGTACGTGTTATAAAATTTAAATGCTGTCGATTTAACCGGGTAACGACGATACCCCCATGAACGCTCCTCTTTCTACCTCTTTGCGTTTTAACTCCTTTTCTTACCCCATTTGACTCATAACGCTAATTACAATCCGATAGCTAACCCTCTTAGTTCTGTCAGACTGTACAGTTTTTTTTTTTGGAGTATGTAACGCTAAGATCTCCGATCTATAAGTTATTCATTCGCTTACCTTAGAATCTTATTTCATTAGTTTTAACGTACAGAACGTATGTACTATATGGAAAACCCTAATATTTTCCAGAAGCCACTGCTCTGCCGTCCTTGAACCTCCGAAAGGCAAAAGGCCGTAGGGTAGTGGATGTATCTTCGCTCTGCCTAATTTGATGTGAAACAAACGGCGAAGCTGTTCACAATTGACAGATGATTGACATCGCTGGCTCGACTTTGACTTTTTGCATTTCCTAAATTATCCCTCATCTCCCCACGGTGGGATTTCAAGTGAAGCCCGGGCCGCAGTCCTTCCTCGAGGTTTTCCCCAAGAGATCGAGTAAACGAGACGAGGGGATGTATACGAGGAGTACCGGAAGTCAGCTTCAAAAGGTGCGTCCTGCCAGTCTTACGCGTGCAATAACGCTTCCGGGATTTTTCTTCAGGATCACGTGAATGTCTTGCGAAACGTGGATAAAGCGAAGTCACGTAAATTTAAGGACCAACCGTGAACCCAAGTGCAAGAGTGCGATTATAATTTGTTGCTGTATCGGAGATACCGCGAAGACGCTCTTTCCTGTCTTTGCGTTTAGCCATTACTTTCAATTTGGCCGCGAATTAACGGTTCTATTCGGCGTGTCTCCGCGAAGCGCAATAAATAAGGGAGACCAAGTGAGTAGTAAATATAAATCAGGAGCGATCGCCCGTAAGCGGGGAGCCGTTATGTGTCCCTAGCGTCCCGTGTGCGGGCATTCCGGTACTTCTATTTCTATTCCTTCTTCTACTGTTGGTTCTATTCCTATTCCGCCGTCTTACTACCATTCCTATTCCCCCAACGATACTACCTTTTCAAGAGATACGACCACCAACGACTATACCTATGTATATGCACTAGTGTCCTAGAGATATACAATTTATAGCCTTCACTGTGTCTATCCTCGACCCGCAAGTATAAATGATGATTAATAACTAAATTATCATTCTAATCCTCGCGAAGCATCCACGAAATTGCTTGATATACATCTTCCGACAAGTTTCAGATAAAGTGTTGAAATTTCGTTAAAACGTGGAATCTTTCTGTTCCGCCCAAGGTGAGCCTGATTAGGAAGGGTCTCTATTTTCCTAGAACAGAAAAAATCGCATGACCAGAATGCTCGGTGGAAAAACCTGAAATGGACTTTTTCTTACTTTCTAATAGCTTAGACAGAAACTCATCCACACGTGATGCGCTCTTTACGGTACAGTAACATGGGTTACCACTGCCGTTCCTTTTTGGCGCACAGGTGTAGCATCGTAGACGACACAGGTGCGAGACCTGCTGTCCTATTGATTATGCAATCACGTGGCAATGCGCTGCCCACAAAATCGAGGGGCTGCACAATAATAACACCGTCGCAGCACCCCCTCCCCCTCCCCCCATACGCAGTCAGATACCCGGGGCCCTAAATAAAATCCCGCCGCCTGGCCACAGGTTCACATTAATTATCCTGACTACCAAGTGGCACCGCATATGTTACGTTCTCAGATTTTTGTCTCTTATGGACGTATACTTGTCCCCCTCTTCCTCTGTCTCTATCTTTTTTTTTTTTACTAACCCCCTGATGTCTATTTACGCACTCGTTCCCCACTACCTGTCGCACCGGACACGCAGTTTATGTGTTCCTGGACAGCTGGACACAGGGCGCGATTCTAAATAGTAGTAGTATTATAGTAGTCTGAACATTTGCCCCTCTCTCTCTCTCTCTCTCTCTCTCTCTCTCTCTTTCTTTCTCACTATATCTCTATCTCCTTGTAATGTTTACTCTCGATAGTTAATGAGTCACGACGCTAACTGCACGGGAGAGCTGGTTAGAACTAGCAAGGAGCAAATCGATAATGGCGAGGCTACTTATTTTTCCTTTTTGCTTTTCTCTTTTTTTTTCAGTCGCCCAGTTTCAGAACTGACATTATTTTCCCGCCACGTGGTCCTGTAACGTATAAGCATATACAGTCTAACGTTTATTGGCCGGATGAGGTAATAAATATTGACTAACCAGTTAATCGAGATAACGGACGAGGCAATAAAAAAAGAAAGGATTCGCAGACCGAAATAATTGATGCGTCCCTGACTATTGAAGAACGGAAACATGTTTTTTTTTCAAATTAAAGTTTTCGTCAGTCTTGCTATTGTCAAACAAAACTGTCACCGATACACCTTGATATAACGATGCTCAGTGATAAAATGCATAATTGATATGCCTCTTGCAGAATTTCGTATTGAGGAATCTCATTCCAGATATTTTCCGTCGCTTCCACGACAGGCTTTACGAGTTCGAGCGTCGCGACGGTGTCTTATATTTCCGGTGCCGTCGCTCAGTTCCTGCGTCAGTGTACGATTGGCAGGTAATCGTAAAATCCAACCTTCTCCGTTTCAACGATTTGATCCTCGAATAAATTGATAAGATCGGCGTCGCAATCTTCATCATCTTCATTCTCGTTTCAAGAACGGGTCACGGCCCAATCTTCCAAAACGTATAAAAGCGCCCTTTAAGACGAACCTTTTTGCGGGAGATTCAGCATCGTTCCCATTAGACTCCCCTTTCTTGCGGATGATCAGCTTAGCTAAATGGACCATGAGGCATCCCCAAGGATAAAGTACCGAGTTGCTTGCGAGCAACATCATCCCTTAACAATCCACTCATTTACCCCGTCGGCGGATAAAGAATGGCGGTACGCAATGCAAAGTAGAAATTAAATGGCGACGAGAAGAGATTGATCGCTCCGAGGGGGAATAAATATTCTTACCACTTTGATTAACACGTTAAACGAGTCCCCATTGCCATCGTAGAAAATAAATTCTTTAAAAAGCATCGAGCACGAATCAAGCGACATCCTCTTCAATTTTCTCATCCATCAGGCGTCTGTCAAGCTGCTATTCGATTATCGTTCAAAAGGATCTTGAGTGTGGATTCTTCAAACCTGATTCGCTGCCTTTTCAATCAGCGCAACGCGATCGTTCGAAATAGTCGGCAGTGATTTGGAAATATTAATAGGATGCGTGCTCTTCCCTGATGTATGGAAAAAGTGCGAAGCTACGTTAAACGTTTTTGGGGCTCAATCTGTATTAAATTTTAAGGAATTAATATTCAATGACGAAGGACGACTCACCGTTGGATTCGGCATGCATCTTCTTGGCGGTGGCGGCATTGGGTCTGGTGCAGCACGATAAGCCGGCGGCGAATATCTTCCTGATGGAAAGCATCCCGGTGCCGAAATGGGTGCACCGTGGAGTCCCTTGCTACCCATCATCTTGTCGGGTGAGTACATCATCCTGAAGGTGTCGTAGTTCACGTTAGTCCAGTAAAACACAACAGTGACAGTTTAACAAGTGTGATAAGGTTTGAGGTATCTCAAGAGTGCGTTATCACTTAAGAACTTTCTTAAGCCACAAAAACGTTCCGTGTAAATCCACCTGTTATAGACACTCGTGTTACACAATCACGGCACGAAATCTCCAAACTCTCATTAGGGTCCGTTTCACGCGAGCAGCCTATAGTCACACGCGTCATGCCCCACTTGAGAAATGATGAAAAGAAAAAAAGCACAAATATTAAAGCACGCCAACAGTCCTTTTCACTCGGTTACCATGTAGTCTGGCATTCGGCCTCTTGAGTGAAATGCACCAGTACACGCAGAAAAAAAGGAACCTCATATAAACTCAACGACAATAAAAGTTTACGAAATTTCATCCACTGGGCTCTCGGACGAAACTCTATCATTTAATTTCTTTATCAACTCTTGTCATCCTTTCGTCCACCACCACCACCACCACCCACCACCACCCACCACCCTCAACAATAAAATCCTCACCACCCTCTTCCTCTCCTTCACGCTTGTTCAGGTCAAGCAAAATTTTGTTGATACCAGGTTTAACAAAAAAAAAAAAATTGATTTTACTACCCGATACCGGATACCAATCACTGGTTAACCAGGTAGCACCTGAGTATCCGATTTATTATGACGTTTCCAACACTCAAACGAGAAACCAGTCTCTGACTGTCGTAATACGCGACATCTTCTGGGTCAATCGTCGTACTTTGTCTGTTATCGCGCACAACAATTTTCCGAATGACAGGGGGTGAACTTGGAGAGAGCACTGCACCTCGTGCCTCCCGACCAAGGATTTGGCCTTCCTAACTCATGAGCTGGTTGTAGCCCACGGCGAGCACTCGACTCTCCCGACTCTCGCTCCACAGATAGAGTCTCTCTAAGAGAGGGTAGGATTGGGGCGGGGTTTTACTAGTGGCCTAGGCATGCGCATGGCATTCACCCTTAGCGGCCATCTTGTTAGGTTCACTGGGGCTTCTATGGTTCCACGACCGCTATCCGCAAACCTGTCCCTCTCTCTGGCCAGATCCCTTCCACGAGTGTTGTTACCCGCTGCCTCCACCATCGGAGTAGCTGCCTCCTGGGTACAGTAGTAGTATCTCTACTACCTACTTCCTTTAAAAACTTTTCGATACCAGCACTCAAACCTGCATCCTGGCGAACGACACTCGAGGATGCTTGCAACTTGAAAAAAAGAAACACCAGTAAACACTTCTGTACTCTTTATTTTTTCAAAATGCATTTCGACTCCTATTGCCATTTTTTTTTAATATTTCTAAAATTTCAAACTATCTCCAAATTCACGTTACTGCGAGATCCCATTGATGATTGTTGTTGATGTTGCATATTGAGTACAGGGGAACCAAGTTCTTAAAAAAACAGGAATTGATACGAGAGTCCTTTGTCTATAGGGTGTGTGTCGGTACCAGAGAGCGTTTCCAAGGGATGTTGGGTGTAAGGTTCCCGCGGGGCCTGTGTTATCGCCTCGGCAGGATGACCAGGCCGCGTTATCAAATATTAAACCTACTTGCACCGGTACAGCCTACCCTCGACTATCTACGCTTCTGGCTTCCTCCGCCTCCTCGTCGGAGGACTAACTCCAGGGCACCAGCTCCTCTTTTCCTCTTCTTATTTTCACTTCTTTTACTTCGTTCTGACCTCTGCTTAATTATTTCCAAATACGTATCTTCCTGATTGCATACGGTCCTTTTGTTTCGCTTCGCCGATGCTCCGACCTAACCAGCTGGCTTTGTCCTTCGTTACTTCTCTTCTTGGCTGTTTGAGAAAGAAAAATAAAACAGAAATATCACCCATACCGACGCTCAGTATCTAAAATTGCTGAGAAAAATGTACCTGGGGAAATAGCCGGTAGAGTATAAGGGGGAGGGAAATGAGAAAAAAAAATGAAAGAAACATGAAAAAATCAACGAGTATTCCCTCCCATGCAAATAACGAAGTAATCGTACCGTATTAATGTCAGCCTACCATATGCTACTCGTCGGTCTACCTAGCCAGTATATATCGTGTCTTAATGTGTCATTATAGCGAGGGATAATTATTAAGTAAACGGGAACCCGTAACGAGTAAATGAAACTAAACCCACGTATTAGAATACACAATGTACTTTTCTTCCAATAAGCCTAATGAGTATAATTGAACAAGAAGAAAGGAACGACAATACAGAAAGGGAAAATATACAATCACTCTCGTGGGTAACAAAATATTTAAGAAATTCACGCACCATGCTAGTCAACGTAACAAACGCTAAAGCTTCATCAACGAATCTGAAGGTGGCCGCTAATAAAATTATTGCGTATCAGTTGTCTGAATGAATAAAATAAAATTTAACGAAATCTCGGCTTGTGATTATCCAATAGTCTGATACCAGTGGTGCTATCAGTATTATAGGAGTATCATAGAGATAAGGGTGTATCGGTATGAGTAACGTTTGGGGACCAAGTTCATTCCCTCTCTTAAGGGTTCGCTTGAATCTTTAACGCGCCGTCACTCATTGTAACTGCTGATACGAGGGAATGGTCCTGGTGCTGTCACGTCGATTAGGCGAGAAAGCGGATTCTCAACAACCCACCTACCAACCAACCAACTCCCGACTACCGCGAGAATCTCCACCGCCGTTCGCCATCCGAATTCTCTACCTAACAACGCGAGAATGCTCTTCCTTCTCTGACAGTGAGAAACGTTTCGCAATTAGGGGTGACAGACAGGAGTGGCACGTTACTGGAAACTCGCTAACCTGACTAACTCGATAAGTTTATGAGAAGAGTCCTAATAGACATTTCAAAAAATAAATAAATAAAATAATCAGCAGACCCTCATATTTTACTTTACCTCTAACTCCATTTACACGGGCACATTGTGCATACGGAGTACGGAGCATCGAGTGCACAGTATAAAACGTAATGTATAGTGTTGTACAGGGGGCGACAGTAGCGCGTATCAACGTGCAATGAGAAAACGAGCCTGGAGCCATCAACGGTTGACTTAACGCTACGAGAGAGCTAGGCTTGCAGCCTGTTTGCCCTGTTAGGTCTGTTGTACGAGTACACACAAAGCACTGTTTGGTGTATCGTGATTGCCAAATGAGCGCACCTACCCCGATCAGACGTGTTTTCATTAGTCCTGCTTTAGATACTCTCTAAACGTAACGCATCTACATAGGCGGCTCACTGGCTACTCCCTACTGTCCACTGAGTACCTACCCCAAGGCTGTGCCTCATGTCAAGCCTACGAACCAGACAACAAACCTGCAGCAGGGAGCTTTGTCAATAAAGTACTCGTATTATATCTTTCCGAGTAAATTATAACGTGGTGACTGTTTCAGTAGAAAATTTCATGGAGGTCAAGGCCCTTTTACTGGAAGAAAGATACAGAAAATATATAAGTACCACGAGATATTGTTTTTCGAGCAAAGAATTATGTAGGCTGAGTTTATAACTTGGTGCATCTATATAAATTCTATGAAAAAAGATAAAAGCATTACCACTCCAGGTTATCTTGACATGTGTCGTATCATTTCGCGTGGATGGCCAAAAATTGGAACGCAGCCGAAAATGTATGAGGACCACGTTTCAGGTTGTACAATGTGCACGTGAACTTGCTTCCATCCACGTACAGGTACCAACACACTGGCTGCATACTTATGCCGAGGCTCTGCACATAAAGTTAGGGTCTACCACCACTATCCAGGAACACTAGCTACCAAAGTGAGCGGGTGTATATAGCTAGGGGGTAGCTGCCGTTTCCACTCGCACCCGTACGTCCCTTCTTACGGACCAGGAGGAGTTCCTCGCTGCCGCACAAGAATAAGAAACACGGAGCATACATAAACAAGGAGGTTGGGTAGGTTGGTAGGTTGGGGATGCAGCAATTTAAAACGTACCCCGGAATTCCTCCCAGCGGGGCCGTAGAGCGGCCCTCCGTATTACGAATTCCCTCCTAAGGCAACCAAACCTCTCTTGCCTTCTTCTTCTTCTTCTTCTTCTGCTGATCTCTTTCTTCATCTTCCTCCTCCTGTTCAGCGTGGACTCTGTGTATGCAGCATCCTCTTGGTACCAGGCACATCCAGCTTCATGCTGCAATAGAATTGTAATATCAATTATCGATATCAATGGAGCATGTGAAAGTATAATGACAAAGTGACAATCGATACAGTGATTTCCTTTTTGTACTTTCTATAGCTGCTATCCATATGCTGCGCTCTGCGATCGAAGCGGACCCCGACTAGCAGGTCGACAATGCGCCACTAACGTAAGTCAAATAAGGTTAACAATAGAGAATTTCAAGTTGTTTCACGGTGGAATGGTAGAGAGTCGACCTGGAGAATCTATGAAACCTTGGCACATGAGAACATAGAGTGTGTGTGTATAAGAGAGAGAAAGCTTTGCGATTGGCTGTTTGAACGATGGTGTCGCCTCGGGCGAGCGTGTTTGCAGACATAAGGGAGAAGCCCGCGAGCCGCTCGACCTGAGTCGAGGGAGTTCAATTGGTGGCAGCAATCCTAGTAATGTACCCGTGGGGCTGCGTCAAAGTGCCGGCTTTCTCTGGGCGTCGCGACGCCCGCTACTTGGACCCCCTTTAGGATTCGCCATACCCGAACACTCTATCATTCTTGTCTACTTGACTATATCCTATCAAAATTCTACCTTTGCAAAGTGCACCTCAGTTCCTGCTGAACCAGAACCTTGTCGAGAATATAAATACAATATACGGAAGTACTTTGCAGTTCCAGTGCATGATAATATATTGAATATATAAATGTATACTATAACTAAAATACATTAATGAATTAATCAAAGGCGTACCATCGTTTCCAAAATTTAATTATCGACAATGGACACTAGGATCAATGGACCGTTCGCATTTCTTTTTCATTAACACTTTCTTATAACTACCTACTTCGCAATGTAGCTATCTAACGTACTGTAGGGCTGCTTCAAGGTTTACAGAATTCCGAGCACAGAATAGAAATAAGAAGAGAAGCAAATAAGTGAGAGTAGCTGTACAGGCCTCAGTAAGAGAATTCGAGAAAGATAGTAAAAGGCAAGGAACCGTGCCCGAAGAATATAACGGCCACGAGTACCTGAATGTTTCATCGGTGCGTTTGGCGTTTCGTGTATCTCGCCGAGAGATACGGCCGTTGCGGGGCACGAACAATTGTTTTATGGCCCAATTCCACGATTCTCGCCTCGCACGTCCCTCTCACTCCCCAGCACCACCGTCTACTGCCTACCTAGCTAGGTACCTTTTTCTCTTTCTTTACTTCTATATTTTTCTCTCTCTTGCCCCACCAATCCACCCTCACCACCGTCTCGCATGCTTCTTCACTATGTACCTCTTACTGGACCCCATCGTATTGGAGAATGAATGAATGTTCGCCAGGATGTCCTGTACACTCTTGACCACGACCTTATTTTTCAGAGAGCGTAGAACAGTAAATCGCTAGAATCGATATAGCAACTGGTTCAATCTGTAAAAAGAAAAAAAGAAAAAAAAAGTGTACTATCCGCTTCGGTGCACTGATATACAATTTCGTTAAAAAAAAGTAAAGCAGGATTGACAATTCTGATTATTTTTTATGGATTTTTTTAAAAGAAAATTAGTAATAGCGACGAGCGATTGCTCGATCGCCGTGCCGATTCTTCGGCAAAAATGCACGAGTTGCCCCATCGGCGAATATATCGCGAGCGCGATTTCATGAATAGGTAACGAGGACGGGGCTGCGGAGTAATATTAAGGTTCTTTCGCCAGGAAAAGAAAAGAAAAAAGTAAATAGGCTCATACACGTACAAAGAGAGTTGCATACATAGACGTAGGGAGTGTCACTCAAACATCCACGAAAAAGCTTATCCTAATATGAGCGTGTAAGTCAAGCGCGGAGTCTAGAGTCCATGCGGCTCCTCCCTACATATATACTGTTGGATGAAAAAACCTTCCATTTCATTTTTATCTTTTTCCCTTTCTTATTATACCCACCATATCGTTTCTAATCTCGATGCTCAAATCGAAGTTTCGTTTGGGAATATCTTTTTCCTTGTACAATCATCTTTCCAGCTACATTTATAGCACCCTCTGCATACGTAGGTACGAAGGAATTTATAGTACAGGGAATTCGAGGACGAGGTCGTGGTGGAGCCGAAAAAAAACCTGCAAGAGAAAGAGGTGCGATAGCTAGGTGGTTAGATGGATAGGTCGTAGGTAGCATCACCTACCGTCTAGATAGTGGGTCCAAGTGAGGAATAGAAACGGGATCTGGAATCGTCGCATTACCGTCTCGCCGGTCTCTCTTTCATACCGAATAAACCAGCTGTCCATTTCCCGATCCAACCCTCAGAGCCATCAATTATTCAACTGTTTCCTAGGTAGTTGTGCCGCACGGTAACAAAGTTGAACTTATACGACAAACTGGCCTGCGCCTTACTTTCCGCTCACTTTCCTGTCCCGTCTTCGTCCATTTCCAGTTTTTCATCTTCTTCCTTGCCGTAAACCTTGGTGCAAGAAGGCCAAAATCCAAAGACCGGAAGAATAAGTGGAGCACAGATCCCATCAGGCCCATCGTCCTCAGGTACTCCTCGACAAAAGTTCATTACCATTGAAGGCTGAAAGTCCAGATTCTTCTGTATGTCGGGTTAATAAATTAAGATCGTACTCTGTATACTTCCATCTATTCCCTAGCATGGTAAAATAGGCACCTAATATACAGACACTGCATATATATATATATGTATGTATAGATATATGGATTCGACATCTGGCCTCCTTTTTAATTTTTTATCGTACCCGCCGTCGGAAGCCTTCTCGTATTCCTTCAGTCTGTTCACACCTCCGCGCCTTGGGACTTAACTTTAAAAACCGAGGACTTAATAATGCATCGGGCCCGCCAACGGCGGACGGTAAAACAGTTATAAAAACAGCGGTAACTACGTTAGGATCAATTATTTAAGATGCACGGCTCCGTAAAGAGAGCGAGAGACCGTGGCGAGCTAGTCGTAAAGGGGCTCAACCGAGTGAAGGGACTGAAGGGGCTGCTGCCCAAGTGGACTCTACTTTTTCCTTCTTTTACTTCACCGCTTCCTTATTTCTCTTCTTTCTTCTTCTTCTTTTCGTTCTACTATCTCTCTTCCTCTCTCTACTATTCCTACTACTCTACACACTACTCCTTTAACTGCATCCTAAAAGATCCGGTTAAAACTTGTACAAGTGGCGCAGTACCGTATTACATGGGTAAAGGTTTGACCTGTCTCGACGCCATCACAAAATGGCTACTCTTATAACTCCATGCTGATACATTAATACTGTATTTGTCATAATCATTTCCAAATGCAATACTGCGTAATTTACCCTATTCAATGTGCACAAGATATTTATGAAAAACGCTACAAGTTTTACCCACTTAATAAAGCAGCCTGGATCATCCAGAGAGGAGGTGCAACGTTCAATTAGTATAACGGGCGATTCTCTTCTCAGATGGACAGTCCTATCGTAATAGCCAAACACGATATGTTCCGGTATTTTTGCAGCATAATAACAGCACGCTTTACATGATGCTGTTCTTTCGTTGGCAATATACTGGGATATTTTAGCGAGCAATTTTTGGCTTTCTGGGCAGAAGAACAAAACATGAACTTTGTTATGCTTTAGTATGTAGGCACTTACTCGATGTAACATTGGGACGACGGGACATGGGATTTACTTTATTGAAGATTATTCGTACCTGATTTTAAAGCACTCCAGGAGACAGGAAAGCTTTAAAGCTTGGAAATATTATCGATCCGCCTGAGACAATCCTCCGTCTTTATTTACGGGTCAAACTGTTTGCCTCTAGCGAGTCGACACGATATTTTTGTACCGACCATCCGTAACCGATATATTGTAAAGTATATGCTAAGATATTATGGAAAGCTTCAGTCTAGCCGTGACAGATAGACGTTTATGAATTAATTACATAACCCCGAGGTGACCGACATTTATTGAACAATTCCAGGATTCAATGGAATGATACTTGCAGGCCATGAATTCATTGGATCGTTGGTTGATTGAATTAATACAATTTACTTAATTACGTCACCTGTAATATACTTGAGTTTTTCAGATATACTAGCCGTTTAAAAAAGATAGTTGCAACTCAGTCAAGTCTATCGAATTTAGAATGGAACTTTAATTAGGTGCAATAATGTAATATCGATTATATTCTGTGTTCTTTGGTATTCCGTGCAAAATCAATAACTAGTGAAAGTATGAACACCTCGTCTACCTGATAATATATATTTATTTTTACATACGAGCATATAGATTTATTTAAGCCGGAAGTGAATACTTCCAAGAATCTTATAGCGCAACCGTGCTAGCAGAAACATTGGAAAAGCGTCAAGCTGAAGAATAGATAGTGGCGCCATCCTTGAAGGGATACGAATATTAGATCTGTTTTAAAACAGTAGTCGATACAAAAAATTGCATTCTGCAAAAATTGATTTAAATTTGTATTATTTATATGAAGTATACGATTTTTTTTAAGTAGAGCGCAAGTAGGAATTTATTGGATCATTAATTTATATCTTCAAGATCAGAGTGAGAGTTTGTTTGTTTGTAGGCTATGTGCCGGCTTTCTCATTGGGAAAGCGTCCCGCGAGCGACGTCGGCGTCGCAGAAGGTGTGCGCGCGCCATTCCCGTCTCTGCCGTCGCGACGCTCATTGTCAAAAACGTCAAAAAGGCCCGGGAGTATTTGGTGATCTTGTTCGTTACTGTGCACGCATTTTTACAGTGTAGTAAAGATGCCCTTACATCGATATACGCACGCCGTGCTCTGTAGGATTCCACTATCTCTGCGTACCCGAGGCGAAGTCGTCCTTGATGAAGCCAGGAAACAACATTTGGCTCTGGCACAGCTTCTACGAGAACTCGGCATCGATGTCGTCGAGATGCCTCCCGACGAGAATTCTCCACTCTGTGTTTTTGTAGAAGATATTGCTGTTGTTTGCAATGGAATTGCCCTTATAGCCAGGCCCAACGAACCTTCACGTCTAAAGGAGGTCCTGATCTCTATATTTGCATATATTAAAAATGTTCATGTCTGTTTTTTTCTCCTTGTCATTTGATAGAATATACTTCTCCCATATTATTAGATTGAAACAATTCGTGCTGTATTGAAGAAAGAACTTGAAATACCCTTGGTGGAAATTGCAGACAAGAATGCACGGCTTGATGGTGGAGATGTTCTATTTACAGGTGGGTATGGTTTGCATGTAACCATAATGCAGAATGAATTAATGTATATCTTTTTATTATAGGGAGAGAATTCTTTGTCGGCCTTTCGCAGTTCACTAATGAAGGTGGAGCACGTGCAGTGGCTGCAGCATTTCCTGAATACCCCTGTGTACCTATTAAGGTCTGTTTTATAAATATAATCTTCACTTAAGGATTTTGATACTCCAAAATAGCTGCTTCCGAGGGCTTACATATACATAAAGTGCCAGGTGTGCACGGCATTGGAGGGCCGTGTCTTGTATCATCTTTTCATTCATCCATTCGTAACATATTCGTTTAAGGTGGGTGATGGTGGCGAGGAAATCATAGTGGAGAATCTAACCTCAGCTCCCCTTCAGGTCAGAACGCGTTAAAGTCTGGCTCTCGCAATTGTCTTGCATTCCCAATTACAGGGAATGCACACGTTCTTCTTAGAGAAACACAATTATTACTGCACGTAGTTTCATAAGAGTTTTTCTACTTGATCACACTTGGCTCCCTCATCTATTCTTTGTTTTATCTTGAATAACCAAGAAAAAATGGGGAAGCCATTATCTTACTAAAACACAATGCGTGCACGCTACTTTTCAAAAGAGAGAAAAGAGAAAATACGAGACTCCATTAAAATTCAATCCACGCCATTGAGTCCACAAACAGCACAAAGCGAATTTTATGGGTCTATTTTTATCACAGTATCATCTTGCTATCAATTATGATGCTTACGGCTTTAACTTACATCATTGCTGTTAGTACTTACTGCAGAGTAATGTCAGCTACATAGGGAAAATTAATATAGTAAATACGATCATTCAACGTGAATTTGTCTAACACCATGTTATATGTCTGGTTACGTCAGCACTATTAATTGCTTCAAGAACAATAAGTGTCAAGGTTTTGTAGTTTTTAATGTGCAAACGGGGGAAAGGCCTAAAGCAGCACTCTGTATAAATACAAACAATAGTCTGTGATATGTACATTGCACGCATGCATTTTCCAGTCACGCTCGACTACGAGAATTGCATGCGACAGCATATTGCAAAAAAGTATATTCATACAATACTTGAAAAAAAAGTCCATGCCTGGTGAAAGTCACCATTTAAATTAATAATTGCTTGATTGTCACAAATTAAAATATATACGTATATCAACGTTAAAAAAGTCCCAAAAATTTTTTCTATTACAAATGAAAAGTTCGGATTAGCAGATAACGCGTTAATATTATTTTTGCTGAATCCCTCGCTTTTACAATATGACACCTGACCTTTCCTGTTTCTATATAGTCTAAAATATTGGTCACGAAATGCGAAATCGCTTATTAGCATAGAACACGTAGGAGTCTAAAATATTGTATGTTTGCTTTGAATTCCAATAAAGGTCGCAGAGTCGAAGCGGCTGAAATCTTTGGTGAGCATGGCAGGACCGGATGTTATCTGTGTGGGGGCTGGCAAAGAATCTCAAGAAGTTTTAAAGGTAAGATACTACGAGAATAAAAGGTCAACTCATACTATGGTATTTATCATTGAGACTAAACAGTCAATGGAATTAATAAGAATGAAGGACACTGTCAATTGGTAGTGACTGGGCTTTAAGTGGTAGAATTAGAACTATTAGTGAATTAGTTTAGACACTTGTAGCCTATTTCTAATTACAATAAATTGAATACAGACTAACAGTATGTTTTTATACAGCGAATAGAAAGAGAAGCAACTTACAGCTATCAGACGTTAACAGTGCCAGAAGATGAGGCAGCTAATGTCATCTATGTCAATGGTACCCTGATACATAGAGCTAAGGACGAAATACCAAATTCAAGCAAGGTCTTCGCCGAAAAGGTAGAATTCTCCACTAGATCCTTGCATATATCCGAATTAGCTAAGGTCAGTTTAGGCCTTTCTTCCTGTTGCCTCCTGGTGCGCCGACCTCGACACATCCGCAGCATTTAAGCAGGTCAATTAAAACGTACGACGAATTAATTGGCAATTTCATGTTGTAGAGATATGTGATTACTAAACGACCAGCCCTTAATGGCTAAATCTTCATTGATAATATGATAATAGTTTTAAGACTATTTACCACGGAACTGAAGCTTACACGCTACACATAACGTTACCAAAAAAAGTGAAAAAAAGAGATTTATTGTCGTTGAAATACGAGGAATGCGAGTCAAACTCAAATCTCGTACGATAATAACACTTTTCAATATGAGAATCTCAAACGAGTCCGAAGAAAGGTATCTCTTGTTTAGTCAGATAAAAGAAAATGAAAAAAAAAGTATTGATCAAGTTGCAGAATCTTATACGAGATGACGCGAATGATTGAAAAAATTTGAGATAATATATTGAATAGTAATATATTGAGACGAATGAGAGTAATATATTGATTAATACGATTATATCCGTGGCTTTAATCTACAGATAGATTCAATTGTATTTATTCTAGTAGCTGTCAAATTAGTGTGTGCTTTTCTTCATTTTTTACTATTCATTATACTTTGATATCAAGAACAAGCTTTCAATGCATTTATAGTGATCTAACTTTTCGTATTTTGATTTTTTAAACATTCCTATTCTTTTTTATTATTCATCTCGTCCCCATTGACTTACTACTATTAACATCTATTGATGCACAGCTAAGTTTGATAATTATTTAAAATTAGACAACTTTTATGCAATGCCATTCATTATTAAAAATACGAATATGTTCTTACAATATCTTAATCAACTCCAAGAGTATCTGATATTAAACGCAGCACAAATCGTACATGTATATGTTCATGTACAGGTATTCTAGGATCTATATAAAATATGTTCATAGATCAATAATCAATTATCAATCATTTATGCAAATATATATATAATATATACATATAGACACAGAATATGTTGACTTATTGTCATATATCAGTATCATAAATGTTAAGCATTCGCTGAACATTATTGAAACAATCAAGTCACTCAGCTGTACTGGTGATGAATAAAGACACTGTACCAATACTTACTTTTTATCAAAATTACTGGAACTTTGATATTAGTGAACTGACTATACTCCCTGACTATTTACTGACCCAGTTGACGATCGTTGCGGGGAGGGAGCAGTCAGCCAATTAAAATTTATATAGACGAAAATAAATGGCATAGATCACATAAATAAACTAAAGGCTAAAGAAAATTTAAGTTAAAATAAAGAAAGTTCAAGTTCCAGTAATAACAATTTCTAAACTGCGACCGTACACAGTAGCTCAATGTATAATAGTTCGATTTTTATAGTTTTTTATATTTCAGTTTTTAAATTATCTATACATGTCACTAACTTGCCCTGAAATAGCTTCGAAATAAAGACTCCTTACAATGAAATATTGGTGTTTACTGGCAGCAAACTTTACAAGATATACAATTTTATATAAGCGACACATTTTTATTTACACGTAAAGTATGTACAAAAATGCATGACATTTGATATTTAGATCTAGGTCAATTTTTACTATACTACTATACAGGTGTCCCAAGCCTTGGAGTTCACCTGTTTCAAAATGGCCTTCAGGCTACCTTTGGAACCGACGTCGAATGTTCTTGGAAATGCTGTCCCTGGTGGACGTGCATAAAGGTTATGCATTATTTGTTCCCACTTGACTGGCCGTACCAGCTGCTTCAGCAAATTTTTAGGGATTTTCTTTGCACTTTTATATGGTTTAGCAGTGACATTTGAATATACTGGAATTATAGGATCTTGATATTCAATAGTACGTATGGCTTTTTTAAAAGATTCTTGTGCAGGTGCCATCAAGCTTGTGTGAAACGCTCCAGACACTGGAAGTCTTTTCAATTTTCGTAATCCCATTTTTGATGCATTTTCTTCTATGTATAAAAGAGAATTCTGACATCCTCCAAAGATCTTGGCTTGAGTGTATAAATAGATGGCAATACTGTAACATAAAGTAATCTATTAAATTTAGTATTTGGTTGCGATAGTGATTGTAAATATTTAAACTTATAACTGACCTGCACTCAGGGATTTGACTTCCTGCATTCATAGCCCATGTCTTAGCATTTTGACAGATAGAACTAACTTTAGCACTGTGAGTACAATAGGCAAATATCATTCCTTGAGGACTTTGTGAAGCTGCTGTTTGCATCGCTGCAGCCCTGACACCAACTAATCTAATTCCATCTTCGAAGCACATAGCTCCAGAGAATATCAGAGCAGTCAGTTCACCCACACTGTATCCAGCCACACCTTTGCAAGTTTCCAAAACTTGTGGCCTCTCTTCACGAAGCTTTTCTAGTGCAGCTAAAGAAGCCACTACCGTTGCAGGTTGATTGTACTCTGTCCTGTCCAATTTCTCTTGTGGTCCACGGAGACAGATTTTTAGTAAATCATAACCCAAACACTCTTTGGCTATCTCAAAGAGTTCCTTAGCAGCCGGGAAATGCATGTATTCCTTAACATCACCTACTTTTAATATTCCCTGACCAGGAAATAGAATTAACGAGCTGTCTTGAGGATTTAACTTTTCACGTGGTGCATCAAGATCATCCAGTTCCTTCGATGCACCCTCAGGGTAGGGTGTAGTAGCCCACTGTGTGTCATTAGCTTCATTGAAATTAGCAGCATCATCCAAGAGTTTGGAAATTTCGGGCTCATTATCTTGTGGTCCATCCTTTTTTCCATCTTCAGAAAACGATCGAATCAACCGGCATCGCGATAATTTACAAAGGTTAGAAAGCACAGTGTGTTGCAGTCTTCGTGAAAGCATATTCTCCACGTGGTAGTATCAGTAATGAACAATTTGTTTGACTATTTTCAATACTGTAGTGTCTTTATTGATGGCATTATACATTCAATTGTGAATTGGTCAAATACAAAACCGGCACACTTTGTTTATTAAACTGTACCTCGTGTGTTAGGCTAGCCTATGTTTAAACTGCACATGCGCCGAACTACGTATAGACGAATATTGTCTTCAAAAGTGCATACATTATCACGTATGAGAATTCATTAAACGTTAAGGTATTTGAGGTATTCCTTGAAATATATTTCTTACGCTTAGTGATTTCTAGAAATAGCCACTTCTGGGAACTGGTGCATCATCTTTGTTATTGGAGGTATTTGCATTTCTCAGCCACTGTGAACTATTGTTAGAAAATCTGGCAACGTTACTGAAGTTCTCAGGCGCAGTTTAATTAAGTCAGAAAACATAGGACAAACGACTTTTGTAACAGACATGTTTATTGTCCGTCTCGTAACGACCCAGTAACGATACCGTGTAATTTCTAAACTAGGCTGAGCTAGAATAATATATTGTATTGCATGTGCAGTGTGAGGTTTACTCTCAAACGTTAGAAGGTGACATAAAATGTTAACCCTTTGCACTCCAAAAATTATTTTATACGAGCAATATGTCGCCAGTGTCGAATAAAGGGTTAAATTGACCAGAAGAAGCTTTAACGATAATACTGAAATTAATACGGTGCTCCGAAGTATATTTCCTTTGCAATTTTTATTATAATTCATAAAAGAAATTACATGTATAATAAAGCGAGCTCAACATCTAAAAAGAGAGCCATCATGCAATATACATATTCTATCTGTATGCGAAGAATTTTAATTTACGCGGAATTATTCTTTTTTAACTGACATTCAGGTAGTAACAGTATAATTTAAAAAATATTTAAAATTCCTTTAAATAATTTCCGAAAAGTTGGTAAGTCGTGATGGGTTTTTAAATAATATTGTGCAGAATTGTTCCAAGTCCATGGATGGAATTAATATTTGACTAAACCCTCATATTAGGAACAGAAGTTAAAATCTTTTAATATACATATAATAGTAGGATCTCATTAGACTACACCTGACAGCTACTAGGCATAGCGAGCACTGGCGATATACTTGTCCTAGGAGGTCATGTGACATATAATATATGGGAAATAACCATTTTTACCTATTCCTCCTTGGTAGTAAGGAAGTCATACGTACCCTTCGGGTGGACAAAGTCGAGGAAATATAACAAGATTCTTAAGCAGCAATGGGTCTTGCACATCAAAAGCAGCGGGAAGCGAGCAGCAGGCAACAACCAATGGGTAAAATGCTTCGGGTCTGAGTTCTGACGTTAATAGTTTTATACGCTTTGCCCATTGGTAGCTGATTTGCTGCTCGCTACCTGCTGCCTTTGATGTGCGACGCGCAAAAGTGTATCGCCATATAATCCCAAGGAATAGAAGAACACATCACTATGATTAGAATTATATCAGATAAGTAAAACGCATGTAGCGAATTGTATTTTTTTAACTTTATCATGGATTCTACATAGAATTGACTTGTGAAATGAGTAATGAATAGAAAAGTACATAGTTCAGAATTCTGTTAAATTAAATTTTTATATCTAATATCAAATAGTAATAAGTAGTTAGTACATCGTTATTATTTTTAGCGAATTAAGTTGCCAGCCATATTTCCGTTCTTCTTAGGAGAATTATATAGTGACGGCGCTGCTCTTTAACGGGAAATATTTGAACTACGTTTAAATGTATAAGCAACTGTGTAGTTTCTAATGATAACATATCGATTACCAGTTTAGGAAAGGCTTAAGGGGAGGGGAGACTCGTGTAATATTTTTTTTTCATTTTTCCGAAGTTTTAAACCCAAAAAAAGATTCTAAAGGTCTGAGAAGTCATCAAAGTGATGCGCTTGACATGCGCTGAACATTAGGTACACGAGCAAAAGCAGGTAAGTCCGAAAACTTTAAACGTGATTTTCTCAAAACATTAATTTTCCGCGCCGAGGAATGTAACTGAGAAAGTAATAGCCCGATTTACTTGATATTTTGCAGAGATATTTGTTAACGCATTGGCCTCAGCGTGAACCTAAAAATTCATTAAAATAACAATTATATATTTTATATGCTTTTTTACAATTTGTTTCTAAAGAAAGTAGGTCATTTTTTTCAAAACGTTCACAATTTTTCATTTTTTGTTTTTTTTTAACTATATTTAGGTTCATGCTGAGTGGAAGACCTTACTTTAATAAAAAAATGTTGGTTTATTAATTTTAGTCAACAACAAGGACGTGGGCGTTCCCCAGCGCAAATCGTAGGAGCCAAGTTTAAGCAGCTACAGCGCCACCATTTGATTTTTTTCAACAAAAACAAAATTTTTTCTTGTACATTTTAACGTCAATATTATTATGTACTTTACTGTGGTTAAAGAAATTTTCTCGTTTTCTTGTAAAAAAACCTTGAAAAAACAGCGTTTTACACGCGTCTCTCCCCTTAAGGGACATCAAAAGGATTGCGTTTTATATATTCCCGAGGAAGAATCATTTCGTTAAACAGCGACACGGCAGCTAAAACTTTACACAGGCAGTAATCAGTATCTGCAATTGCACAGCAGGTTGCCTAACAGTAGGCGCTCATCTTCTCTACTGTATGTAAATATCCAGCAAACACAATATTACATTTAACGTGCATATTACTTGTAATGTTTCCTTCATTTTCATAACGTCAATGTAACAGCGCTGTTACATTTACGTTATGTATTTGAGTATGAAATTATGACTAACATACACGTTACAAATAAGATTGCGTTTATTGGAATTATTACAGAAGAATAATTACAACAACGAGCAATAAGTTATAACTACTAAAAAGGATCGTAATGCATTACTTGAATGAACGAAACAGATGATTCGCTTTATTTTATAAATATTAACGTTACGAATTATTGTGGCAAACACATTTGCCAGGAAATTGACGTAGCAAATTATAAAAAGCAATGGAGCAACTCAAGAAAAACATCCTTCTTCTGCAAGATACGAGGATCCAAAAATATAATAATCATTAATTATCAATGTCAGCGTTCCATGGAAATGTAAAAGAAGATTAAGGTGTGTACTATTTTAAATGAAATATATACATATATATATATAAAATTAAGAAACGGAAAAGCTAAAGAGTAAGCGTAGTACAGGATCACGAGTTATTATAATATGCATATGAAAAAAGTAAAGATTTAATAAGTGAAAAGTATTTTGCTAATCAAGAGAACGTCTAAATATTGTTAACCAATGTCTATTTTTTATTATAGGATCGAATAGATGAATCTACAAAGTATCCGCATGAGGAATCCATTAACTTAGAATTGCGTTGACGCGAATCTTCACCCTCTTCTTCTGCTTCCTCCTCCATCTCCTCGCGGAGAAGGGATAGTCTGTGAATTTCAGTAGTACCAGAGAGCGAGCAAGAAAGAGAGAGAGAGAGAGAGTGAGTGAGAGTGGGGCTCGACGAGAAAAGCCAGTTCTCCTCTTTAGAGTCGCGCCGTCACCTTCGAAGACATCACACATCTTCAGGAAATAATCCCCAAGAGAGTAACTTAGGTACGAAGGACGCTGATAATACGAAAAAAAGTCACTGAGAGTACTTGACAAGTGCGAATAAAGAAAAAGGAAAAAAAAAGAATACAAAAATCTCCATGGACGAGACATCCGGGATCAGCGTGACTATAACATCATATACAAGTCAAATTACATATTTCTTTTTGCGAGAGATCGATCTCCTTTATCATAATACGCATCACTCTTCTATCACAGCATGCTGACCCTTGACACCCTATACGTAACTACCTGTTTTCACTGAATGACCCATTTCTACAACGCTTCTCGTAGACGGACAAGCCTAAGATTTTGGTACATTGACAGACTGGATAGCAGTTACATATAATTGTCTGCAGTTTAACTGTGAACTAACATAATTGGAATTTTTGTCAGCTTAATTAAATGAAAAGAAGATTGTGACTAATCGCGTGTAACAATGAGAAATTACACCATGTGACTCTGACGGTTTTTTATCATCGTTATCATCGTGTTGAGAAATCTTTGACTCTCTCTTTCTCTGTATGAGGTCCTCAGGTACAGTGAAGTGTGGACGAAATGCGTGGAGTGTTTTATAAAGGATATAGCGGCGGGCAGTGGGACGCGATAAATAAATGAAATAATCTGGATGACGTCCAAAGGGATCGAGAAACAATCGGGTCATTAGATAAAGAAATTTTGTAATCGATATCGACGATTCGCAAGTGACGATGGGTAGTAGGGCTAAATTTGGCGCTCAAGAGTAGCTTGCTCGACGCGCGGCTGCTTCTTGCTGTTGCGTTGCGTGCGTTAACGTGTTGCGTAACACCGAAGCAAAGCAGGACTGTAGCGTGTTGCGTTTCGAGCTAAGAACGTTGCTAAAATAACATTTAATGAATCGGGCAGTAATACGTTGAGTTATGCACAATAAATAATGTTCTAGTTAGTACCAGTGATTAGGTTATGGAGTAAGAGTTTATAAGAACAGAATATATCTAAAGTTTTAAACTGGGATTGAATATCATTCTTGGCAAGAATAGAGACAATGGAAATACTAAAAGGGAGAGAAAGAGAGAGAGAGAGGGAGGGAGAGAGAGAGAGAGAGAGAGAGAGAGAGAGAGAGAGAGAGAGAGAGAGAGAGAGAGAGAGCGATAGAATGCTTGATAGAACGATAACTATAACCCTCTTGAGAAATTCCTTCTTGCATGTTCTTGAACATGGGACGGATGAGTCAGAATTGCAAAAGTGCTAATATTGCTCAACTGACCACCAAGTAATGTGCGCCTTACTCGCTCTGGTTTGACACTGAAACCTCCGTCCACACGGGACTTCTTACACCCTTGCAGTACTTGATCTATTTAAAGAATCTGGCGTTATCGAGATTCAAGCGCAGTTAATTAACCCCAGACTTTATAAGCTCTGCGATTACATTTGCTAGATTAATTGCTAATATCACTTGCCAAAAACGTGTCGTATGTCACGTGCAATACCTGATACTCGTGATACAAGTAAATTAGATTGAACCACCTGAGATAATATTTTTCACTAAATTTCATGCAGATACTAAAGCTATATTTCTTTCGCTCGTAATATAAAAGAAAAGCAGAGACGATCTCTGAGTAAAATTTTTAAACCGGGCTAATATTAAACTGCTAATTTTTCGAGGTTAGATAATCTCACGCTTTCACTACTAGCTGCTCGTGTTGTGCTCCATTAAAAAAATAGGACAAGATAAATAAACTTGTTCTCCCATAATAAGATGTTTCTTACGTTGACAAGCAATCCAGTATCCTGGTGAAAAGAACGATAGATTCCGAAAGAGATGAGTGATGGATCTTTGCCAAGTCTACGGGTATACGTCTATTTCATTGTGCTGAATGGGTAGAAACTTTAGTAGAAGCTCAGAACTATCTTCCTGGCTACTTGTACTCCCAGCAGAAATCTCTATCGTTTGTCTAAGACGATCCACGAAGAGTCATTGTAACGAGCTTTAGATTAGGAGCTTGCGATTCTTCTCCAGGACGATGACTTTTTAAATAATGTACCACTGGGATGATCGATAATGCATCGATCGAAAGTAGGATGGTGTTTCTTGGCGGCGAAAAGAAGGTGGGCGTCCGGGGCTCCTTCGAGGTCCGAGCTAGTTCGGTTCACGGGCACCAAATTAGATGCGATCTATTTTTATCAGACACATAGCGGTCCCCGTTCCATTTTACCGGCAGCGAGCAGGGCTCCCAACTTAACTCTGAGCTTTTCAAAATGCTGGCTTGCGAGCTTTTCCATGTATTTGCCCAAATGATTGGCACGAACTGCGCTGGATGTTTTCATCCGAGTCGTCAATGGGAAGATCGAACGAATGATTCTTAACGTAAAGCTCTTAATAAGGGACTAAGGTACTGAAACGGAGACTGATAGATTTTTGAAAAAATTTTTTTTAAAGAATTTTGAGCTTGAATATTACTTGCAGATTATACGAGGATCTCTCCTTTGGAAGATGTCCAGGCCGATACTGAGCAGGCCGCGCACCCGGGTCTATGGCTGCAATTATGACAAGGGCGAGTCGTACTACAAGCCCATGGTGGATCATCTCGACCGGAAGTACAGTGGAAGGCCTCTGTTTCCGGAGCCACGTAACAGCTTCGCCGATGAGATAGCTGCCCGCCGTAGCGACATCGGTAACCTCTTCAGTCGTTTTCCAAAATGGTTTTAAGGAATGGCCGTGATCATTGTCAGTACTACCCATACTCCTTTTCCTGTTTGACCAATGAGAATTCACTGAGGAAATGCCCTCGACTGTTTTCAGAACAACTGATCTTACTTCCTGTTAGTCAAAGTGTTTCCTGAGCACACTTAGTTTACAGTTTACAATTTACAAGTTACAATTTTACAATGAACAACAGAGAATGCAAAATACCATACCCTACTTATCTGTGCTTCATGGTTGGCCGTTGAATCACTGGGAATGAAATATCTTTTGAAAAATATGAAATATCTTTTGAACTTGGTGCAATCTATCATTATGCATACGCGTATATATATATTCTCAATGCTCCTGAGGCTTCACCAGAATCACATATATGTAAATTAGCACGTGTCCAGAAACCTATCAGTATCTATATTTTTAAACTTTATCCATAATCATTGTATATCCATATCAGACTGTTGAATAAATACCATGGTTTCCCATTGTTCTACGATCTCGAACCTCTGACTTTGTGCCGACTAAAGTACAGAAAAGGAAAGGAAAAAGAAACATGGTGGATGCCTTTGTGTGCTAAGAAGATTTGTCGTGGATCCGCATGTCCCTATCTCTGTCACTACCATCTAGTGGATATCACCTGCCTGAGATTGTAAGACTGTCTCCTGAGAGGATGAGTGAAACGTTCTTATATAGTCAGCAAGGTGTAAATGTCTGACTCCAGTTTTTTCGTGAACGAGAGAAAAAGTCATACAGTCAATCAGTATACGACCTTGACCCACTTCGACGTGGAAGAAGTCTAGAAAATTGAGACACTCCCCCAGGAATTACCAGGGAGACTGTTTAAGCGTTGCTGCTGAGCTCAATATAGATTCTTAAGTATTCCTCGGTTACAGGAAGCCGTGACCTGGCCGGTACGCGCACCAGCTCCTTCGGCCGTGACCTAGACTTCGACCTCGACCCTCGACCCCGACCCCAAACCTCCACGGACTCCCTTGACGACGAGGAGACCGTCTTCGACAGCCGCGGGCAGCGCACCAGGCGCAAGTTCGCCGAGGACTTTGCGTCCGAGGTCGCGGCCACGACTAGACGTTTCAAGGCTCGAGTAGCCGCCATAGGATTCGACGAGGATTTGGAGAATAATCGCAAACCGCGCTTCGAGCCTGATGACAAGTTCCTGGACAGCTATTCCACTCGGGCACGGACCGCTCTCGAGGAGGCCGACGCAGCCTTCAAAAGGAGATCAAAATTCTTATCCGAGGAAGATAAGGCTGAGGAAAAGAGTGGCATAACCAAATGGTCGAAACTGGCTGGTCTGGAAGAGGACGTTCCCAGCGGGGCTGCTGTCAGGGCTAAGCAGACGAAGGCGAGGTTGAACGATCTGGAATCTGAAATGGAAGAGCTAGCTGAAAGACAGGCTAAGAGAGAACAGAGGGTCGCTGCCCTTAGAGGATTAGTGAATGAGACAGCCCAAGCTAACGAGGAACAATCCTTTAGCAGCAGCAGCAGCAAGAAGTTAGCAGTTCGCTCGGAACGATCCGAGAAACATGTCAGCTTCTAGACCCACGATCTCCACGATTACATTAATTCTACTTCGAATTACCATCTTCGATTATTTATCTTCCGTCTGCCACTATCTACGGTCCTGGTGTGATTTTACTGGTCGTTTCATGAAAAATCAGAACGACCCCAACCGGCCATTCTGAACTCTCCTGGTTAATTGAATTCTCTTGGAGACATCGTTTATTGTTCTCTTTTTTTTTAAATTCCCCTATGTAGACCTCGCTATGTGTTTTAAGAGATAAATAAATATTGCTCTCTAAGTGTTACACTTGCATAGTAGTATTTCCCAGTAGCCCTGTCGTTATGCTTTTCGTCCTATCCTGGCATGCCGTACCCTGGACTGCATTCGTTGAAGAAGGTAAGCATTCTATTGAGGTATGCTTCAGGGACAGACTAAAAGCCCTGAAGCTCGATGAAAACTTACTGATCAGTTTTTGAATTTTAGGATCTCGTAACCTGGCAGGAACCAGGAACGAT
The DNA here is from genome assembly GCA_030142595.1 of Trachelus iudaicus. NCBI lineage: Eukaryota > Metazoa > Arthropoda > Insecta > Hymenoptera > Cephidae > Trachelus > Trachelus iudaicus. The sequence goes on from JARQTH010000673.1 coordinate 476,551, forward strand.
TCAATGGAGGATATAGATCTTCTTTACGACGCCCGTGGCCGTCCAGTTCCTGAGGATACTTTCGAAGACGATTTCGTATCCACTCATCGTCGTTTCAAGGAACGTGCCGCAGCAGCCTTCGAGGAGGACTTGGCCGAGCTACGTCGCAAACGGAGAGATATGCAGGTTAAAACAGCATCCCGGATTGAATCCTAATAACAGAAAGAAATGTATAGCTCATCGCTAACAAATTGTATATTTATTCATACGTGATGAAATAACCTATCGTTCGAGTGTTTCCAAAACCTTGTCAGTCCGCCGAGAGTAAACCAGTGGCGTTTTCATGACTTTCAGGACAGGATGTTCGACATGATAGACATAAACGCTGAGATAGAAAGGGCCAAGAATACCTTGGAGGCAGCCGGCACTGCCTTCCAGAGACACGCGACGAAATTCGACAACGATGAAGACCGTGACGACCTCCCGTTGTCGCAAAAAATAGAAAGGAGCCGAAAGCTCGCCGTCCTGGATCCAATAGAGAAGCCCAAGCCTAAGATGCCTTCGATTAAATGGACCAAAATGCAAGAACAGGACGCGGGTGATTCTGAAAATTTTATGAGGGCTCGACAGGCCAGGATCAATTCCCTGATAGCCGACAATGTCCTTACCGAAACTCCAGGAGAGAATCAGCCAAAGAGAAGGTCTTCTTTCCTTAAGAGAAAGAAGAGCGTGTCCTTCTAAAGGATCAGGAGCTCTTCCAGGATAAAGAATATCACCTTACTGTACGAAAAATCTAAAGGATATTCCACGGCTTTGTGCTCCTGTCAAACCACGTTGCTTTCTCTCTGCCGCGCGATGTCAGTCTGTAAATGTAAATATTATCAGCAGGCCGAATAAAGAATCAGAGTAGTAAGGCAAGGCAAAGTTCGCAATCATCGTGTGGTTAATTATTGGGCACCTAATTAGCGTATAAGTAAACCAGAATAGCGTGTCAAAAGGAGATTTCGCCACGTCCCCATCTGCCCAAGCTGTCAATGGCAATAACTATTAATAGCGAGTACCAGACACCAATCAAATGCTTTGGTACAGGACCAACCATCTAACAACCTTATTATATCAAAACAATTATCTTGACGTATTAATCAGCCGTTGACTGATATTTTCATAAATTTGCACAAGTCCAACGTTTGGTATGAGGCCAAGAGGAATGATTTATTCTTGAAAGTTGAGAGAGCAGTCCCAACTAAGAAACGTATAATGTCGCACAGCATGTGTCACGCCAAGACAATGGTTGCTCATTTTACTTAATTTCATATAAAAACGCATGCCAACTGTACGGCTCCATTTCTTTGAGCTAGCTGACTAACCACTCAGGATTTCACACCGGGAGAACAACTAAGAGCCCACTAATATTCCTATGGCTATTAAAGGAGTGCTACAGAGCTATCCATATTGTGTATTTATATTTTCTTCGTGGTCCAGGGTTCAAACGCACCCTACCTTAAACCACAGTACAAGAAGAAGACAAGCAGTACCAATATTCCACTGAAAGTATCTATACCCAGTAAAATCACTTTCGTGATTTTAGGGATGAATCCAGACGCATCATGTGGAATTGTCAGGTGTTTTGGTAGAGACCCAGTGTGGCAAGAATTATTATAGCAAGTTGTGTGCCAGATCCCCACTCCGTGTATCTAGCGATGCTTAGGACAGTTGGTTTTGAAGGGAGGGCGAGTCTTATAAGCTAAAATAAAAGCGAAACAAGGCAAGGAACCGGGAGTGGTGAGGCGAGTGGCACTCGTTGCCAAAGGGTGTTTTTCGACAGTCAGTCATTCAGTTGGATACACAGTCAGTCGGTTAGTCAGTCCGTCAGTCAGTAAGTCTGTGAAGGTGCTTCGTGCTTCAAAGAGCGGCTAACTTTTCCAAAAGGTAGACAGAGTGTGTAATTACAAATGGAAAGCCTATACGTTAAACAAAAATTCATCCTCCTGTTATTATCATTAAAGTGTATTTAACTACCGAGTGATATCCATCCATTAAGTCACGCTGATGCGATTCTTCAGGGAATTCAGTGCTATTTCTATCCGAGGGTCAAAGCCTGTCAGTCAACAGTCTCGAAATTAGCGGCGGCTTTGAAAAAAACAATCTTAGATTTACACATCGTCGTATCATACATTACATTTCCTGGTTGTCTTCTACAGTGGCATTTATTTCATTTCGTCTCTTTCCCTCAATTGACTAACCAGAGTAGGTCGACGAATCTTGCAGCATGACCGAAGCGGATTCGCAGTACATTTACAGCTGTGCAGTTAGAACATCGTCGATTGCTTATCCTAACGAGGATAAAGGTTTGTTCAAAAATAGACAACTTACCAAAGACTCAGTGAGATAATCAAGCTCGGGTGTCTTTTCATTAAGCTTTCGGTAAAATATGCTTATTAACTTATCAAGCTTTAACCACAGCTCTACTTTCACTCACACGCAGTGGAAATGTCCTAAGGATATTCCTTGATAACTGCCAGTTGCATAACGTATAGTTACTGGATTCCTTATCCTGCGAGTCCGCACACCAAACTAAATAAAAATCATTATGCTGTTTAAGCAACTAAAACATGGCGTATACAGGTACCAATGATAAGTGCATTGCTTTCCCAATCGCTCAGCACTGCGTAAATATCATTAACCTCCCTGTAAAGTTTTCCCAACATTCTAGAAGTAAAAATGTTCGATGACGAGCCACCATCATGGGATATCGACGAACCAACTCCGGAGGAAGGAGTAAAGCCAGCAGATGGTACAGGGGAGGAAGGGGCACCTGGTGAAGAAGGCGCAACAGGGGAAGTGCCACCGGAAGAGGAAGGCCTAAAGAAGCCCAAATACAATCATCATTGGGTCCGACCATTGTTCCTTAACTATGGATATCTCTACGACTACAGGTAATTCTAAACTATCAATCACATTACTTCTACAACAGAGAAACTAGAACACTGTCTAACGTTTTAAAGTACGTGTGAAATAGGTTAGTCGATGTTGTATAATATCACAGAGTATTATTTATTTTTAGGAAAAATTATTACGATGACGTGATCGATTACATGGACAGGAGACAGAAGGGCTTGTTCCGTGACCCACCTAGGGCCCAGGAATGGGCCGAGAGGGCCATGAGGACTTACGACGCCAAGAACACTAACAAGAGTGGAAAGAGATCGGCTGACATGCGACTGATATCACAACTGAGAACTACCTCGAGATACTACAGTTATCATACTCGAGCTTACTACAGTCTCAAGTATCAGAAGATACTTTGAAGAAGGAAACACCAAAGAGGCAATATCAAGCATAGATTAGTAACGAGAAACGGTGAGACCATGAACTTGGTAAAGAGTAGTAACTTTAACCGCAGTGAGAAAGAAAGATTGAATGAAAATAAGTGTTAACAGCATTTTGTATGGTCTCACGGTTGTCTCAGCCACTCCTCGACCTGCCCGAGAAATAATCTCTCAAAATTTTGAGAGACTGTTTTTTTCCTCAGGAAACAATAAAAGCGAAAAACATAAAAAGGCAAACGAACTCTGTGTACATATATTTATAAATATATATATATATATATACACAAACAATTATTAACTTGACTGCTAAAGAATTTTCTGTAGGTTCAATGTCCGTGTCTCTAGACGATACGCTGCATTGACGTGAGAATATCAATAAAGACTTCATCTTCTAAGGATAATACGTGCACTTTTTAAATTCTTTGACTATACGCATACCTAATTATCCTTTAGTCTCCTAAAAGGTATCCTTATTATGATACGATAAAAAGAAATACCATTGGTTCTGATATGTTATTATGATATAATAATGAGGAATACCATTAGAAATCCTTAAGGGTTTATTTTATCTTAAACTGGGACAACACGTTCAACGGGTATAATGTCAACACTTTAATGTAGTCATGATCCTGATACACAAACGGTTTTTCTCCTTTTTTGTTTATAATAAACAATTATTATTAATAACTATTGTTTATCGTAAATATATTTATATACGTTCTGTGTCTGTGTCTGTTTCTTTTTATGTATGTATATATATATAGATTTTATTTTTCACTTTTTAATGTAAGACGCAAAGCAAAATCAAACTTTTAACATCTCGGTATCATCATATACACAAATATATCTTGCCGGTGCTCAGCTCTCGACATACGACACGAGAGAACCCTTTAGTCATGACCGCAACAATAATAATAATATAAGAAAGTAAAGAAGACACAAAAATAGGCAAAACGGCAATTCATAAAAAGAAATAAAAGGAAATGGAGCACGATGTAATTGAAATAAGGACGAGACTATAAAAAGTACCTAAGGAGCTACAGGATTGATAATTACGCGAAGAAAAAGAAGAAAATTATTCTGCTTAACCGCTCACTTATTGCTAGCACCATGGCATACATGTTGTCGTAATAGCATTTAATAATAGTAATAATTATAGCAGTACTATAAGATATCACGGTTCTCCATTGGCCACATGTGTGTACAAGTGGAAAATGATGTACACGTAATGAGAAATAACAAAAATGATATTATTAATTGTAATAAAACATCAAGAAAGAATGAAGTTATCAAAGGAGAGAGATAGAGAGAGAAAAAATCCTATCGACAAGATGGACACTAAGCCAATGAGAGGGATGGATGCTAAATATTTATCAGTAACCAGGAAAATTTGCTTTTGAAAGTAAAAAGGGAATAAAACTCTAAATTAAAGAGATTTCTGATTGCATAGAATTACATTAGATAATATCAGGGTTACAGCGAAAGGTGCTCCAAGGCATCGGTCAAGACATTGATTCATTGATACCCAATTCGAAGACTTTTTTGAATCCTATTCGTATCATAGCGATAACAATTAATCCTACTGGTATCAATGGACCAAAGACAATCTTTGAGATAGACAAACATACAGATAGACAGACAAACAGACAGATACTCGAGACGATGCAGAAAAATTGTAAATAGTTAAAAGGAGAGTATTCTTTAGAACCATATTTCATGGGTAAGACCCAGTTATAAGATAATGGGAAAGTTTAATCTGCGTAATTGGCTCGTGAGAATATCTCACAGCGTTAATTATTATTTATTATTATTTATCATCTCGCAGTGCTATCGATTTCCGTACACTCAATCGTCTTCGTTACTCTTTAGTCTCTGAAATCTCATTACACAAATTCGCACTCGCTTTACGCTACCATACATTTTACACTGTCGTCTCCCCTGTTTAATTAAGTCACAGTAACATACTCATCCGGTCTTATCGATTCACACGAAATCGAGTAGAATTACCGATATAACTTTGATAACGTGTATTTATAATTGTTAACGCATGCATTTATTTATAATCGAAAGCAAGTCGGAACGATTATACGTAAATTGAACGATATCTGGAAAAAAGCAAAGGCTCGCTGAAACTTTCAAGAGTCCCCCTTGTTCGTGTCTCCTAACGTTCATCTTCTCTTTTCTCAATCTGCCTAATCATCTATTTAATGAATGCATATACAATTTTGATCTTATCACGTATCTCCTCCTCCTTCTGACATAAGCATCCTTTGAGCCTCGTTGAAAGTTTTTTTCTGTAAGAAACAGCACGATAATGCAGAGCATGAAGAATTGAATATAAGTTGTCTTTAATTTCTTTCTGAGGAGATAAAGAACATTAACAAGATAAAGAGTATCGTCTCTAGATCATACTTTGAAACATGCACGCAAATAATACTCTTTTAACTATCGCTCCCCTTTCAAGCCCCATCAAATAGTTTGATTAGATATTTTATATAAAAAGGCCAGAACGTGTAGTGTATCGTATGTATATCTAAGTATATCTGTATCTTGTATCAGTGTATGAATATTGCGCATTTATTTTGTGAATTCTCTGTCACTATTGTTTTATCTGTATACCAATGTGTATGTTGTGTTATTTCCTGCCTCTCTGATAAAGTCTGCCCTTAATCGCTTCTCAATCCTTATACTTTGTCATTTCATTAACGTGCTTCTTAATTCGTCCTTTATTTTATTTGCCTTCTTCAATCATCTCACAAGTAGGTCACACGTTATCGCAGGGTAATTGAATTCGTCATTCCTTCCACACATTGGGTAACACTGCTGATATTTTTTACTTATTGCTTTCGGATTAAAGGTATTACAAAGGTATTATACGAGACGCCTAAGACTCTTGCCGCTAAATCTGCTTTCTGTTTTATTTTATTTTGTATTCCTTGGGAAACTGATCACGCGCAGTACCTTCAACATTTTTCAAGGTACAAGAAAACTATTCGTAAACATTCAAATTTCCTCTTATCACTGTCTGTCGTCAGTATAACAATGGAAGACACAGCCCAAACACAATGGTAAAGATGGGAGGTTCCAGTAGTAACTGACAGAATTTTCAGAAAAGCGGCGAGACGCGGCGTCACATAATTTTTGGTTTAACATTTCATTCTTTTTGTTTTTCGTTTTCAAACTCCCCCAGCCCCTCTTAAACCTCATTCGATTGCGTCACGTGACATTCGAACATAGGAGAAAGCACTTTGTCGCGATTATCAGAAATTTCATTTATACAATATATCATTAATTTTTAGCCGTTACTTCAAAACCTTTTTTTTTAATTTTTTGTTTCACCATTCTTAACGATTTATCGTCACACTCATCCACGCGCATTCTTCTATCTCTCGCACACATGTATTCACTCAACTTTCTCTCAATTCGTCGTAATGTTTCGTCATATTTTTCTCATTTATTTTTTCCTCCACTTCTTCGTTCTCGACTTCATCTTACTCATACTTTCTCCTCCCTTCGTCGTTTAATAACGTTAACTTTAGTGAGGTTATTCATTGTATCTCGTTAATACATTTCGACGTTATAGAGTAAGACGTTATACGTAATTAAATTCATTATGAATTAATCGTTAATGAGCAAGAGACAAATAGATGTACAGCATTTTCTTTTTTCCTCTTTCTTTTCTTTCCTTTTCCTTTTTGCTCGCATTTGTAATAATAGGGAAAGAGAAAGACGGTATACGATAATACTAATAAAACGCAAGTGAAAGAGAAGAGCAAAAGTTTGCGATTCTCTCCCCCTCGGGGTGACGCAGACGTTTTGCGAGCATATACGAGCGAAAACCAGAGAGAGAGAGAGAGAGAGAGAGAGAGAGAGAAAGATAGGATATTATAGATACAAGGAGCTTAGAGAGGATCGCACTCCAGAGAATAATCGTACGCCTATTTCGTAGTCTTAAGGATTTCTCGTGAAGGGATCCGCCCGTTGAGAAGTTTCACGTGGCGCCACGAGCGGAGGACTCTGTAGACTCAAGTTCAAGAGTCCGATATAAGAGCAAAGTCGCTCCATCCACGTTGCCAATGATTTGATTGATTTCAAAAGAATGCAGATGAAAGTAAGGCAATAGAGATTGTCCATTTCCCACGTGTCCGCATTTAAATGGCGATTTACCGAAAACCACCGAGGAGCAATTAATTCAGTACAGTGCATAGCACCACCCCACCATCTGTTTGCCTGTGTTTACCACTCAGTAGCCACATTGCAAACTTTGGTACTGAGGAAAATTACGTGGTTGGACAAACTCTATAGAGATTAAGGTACCTCTGGGATTAATATAACGGAGCAATAATGATTTAGGAAAGAAAAATCAAGAAAATAGTTCGAGGAAAATAAGTGAGGATAGAAGGATATATATATATATATATATATATAAAATCCAAGGTATCAAACAGTAAACCATGTTTCAGAAAATAAAAATCAAGAAATGATGGAAATCACAATATCATGTTACAGATGAGGTTCTCAAGATCCTTGTGAGGCAACAGGTTATGAAATATTATTTTTGAAAATATCGCAAGAGCTCCAATCTCGAAGGGTCACCTGAGGACTCGCACATGGCACCAGGCACTCGTACTCTCTTGTGCAGCGAGGCACATATATGTATGTACACGTTTTCGCGTCTAACACGCAGCGATACAAGCCATCAGTGACAATGTATGCACAGACGGCCCCTTGAAACCCTCGAGAAAGATAAATCTCTTGAATAAAGAAAAGAAAAACCACATGGTTTGAGGCGAGGATGGGCTGTGGCGGGATCACTCGTATTTTTTGTATTCTTCTTTTATCCTCATTAAATTACTCTTTTTTTTTTGTTTTAAATAATAGTATCGCTCGTAATTAAGGGAAACGATACTATCGCGTTATATCCAGCGACAAAAAACCATCCTCAGGTTTAGGAAATAATTCCACATTAGATCTAGAAGCTTCTCAGTTGCTGAGAACTAGGATCATTCTTCGTCGCGCTGAGTTACAAGGTTGATTTTCTTGCTACTTAAAGTTTTCGGCGGGGATGCCGATTATTTTTATTATTATAATTAATATTATTATTAACTGTATAAGTCCGGTGCCGAGGATAACGAGAATAGACGGAGCGACTGGGACTAGTCGTGTCGACTAGCTTGCGGTGTGCGCAAGCGCCGTGGGCCCAGCGGCCTCGGACGGTTCGGGCCCCGATCCAACCGTCGGAGCCAATCGGATACGCTCGATTCCGTTGGCTCCATCGGTTGGCTCGGTTATTCGACACGATCCACACGAGAATCCAGATACATAATAAGGGACTCACAGAGGAGCCACGTCCAATTTTTTAAACGAGAAGATAAACTGGGGTCTTACTGGATTTGCATATTGGGAAACGTTCTTCATTGGGGGGGGGGGGCCTTAAATAATGGGAATCGCAATGGACGTGAACCCTCTACGAGGAGTATGACGTTGACGAGAGTTTTCTGGCTCTGGTGGGACTTGCATCTTATCGAGCCGGGGCCCGATTCGGGGTCGCGACCATCCTCAGACACATCCTGCGTCCGGGGCCTCACTGGGCCTGTGCACTAGGATCGCACTGCAACAGTCGCACTATGGACGGGTCGCTCTTCGCTCCCTCTATGAACTCGTCCAGTGAGAGCTTCCCGTCCTTATTCTTGTCCATCTGACGGAATATCTTGTCTGTCCTCTTTTCCGGCGTCGACTCGTCCTCTGGCATCTTCATCACCGTACCCACCATTTTGTATATCGCCTACAATATGAAATTAGGCACTACAGTTTCGCAGAGGATTATCCCCCTCAGTAAGGTACGATCAATTCAATAATCGAATCTTCGTCAGGATCCTGAACGTCGCTTTCGATACAATATTTTTCATTGAGAAGAACAATAATTATGTTAGAAGTTCAGGAGAGTCGTTGAAGGTGCAAAACATAATCCAAGATGACATCAAAGACTCACTGTGACAATTTCAAGCATTTCCTGTCTGGATATATAGCCGTTGCCATCCAGGTCGTACATGCTGAATGCCCATTTGAGTTTCTGCTCCAGCTTCCCACGCGAAGTGACGCTCAGGGCGCATAGAAACTCCCGGAAGTCAATGGTACCGTCTCCATTGGCATCGAATGTCCTGAAGACGTGCTCTGCAAACTGATCCACGAGCAATCTCAGAGTTATTATCAGGCATTTTATTATCATGGCAGTGAGAAATATCAGATACATATGCAAAGAGATAGATTAAAGACAGAGCGCGCGCGGGCACACATCAAGAAAGCAGGATACGGTGTGAGAATTTCTATAGGGAACAAGTGATTCGCTATACACGTACCAGAGTAATTAATAGTGCTGTTCAATAATTAATTTTACTTAATTGCGACAATATGATAGGTGCACTGTGACAATGTATATTAATTATATGCTGTAAAATATCTTCAATAATTATAGGCATCATGCATATCGCAGGTACGCATCGGCTTGCGTGCTTCTTCATCATATGTTAAGTACTTTGGGATCAATACTCCTTGAGCCAGTGGTTCTCCAGGCGTTATGAACCATAAAGCGTGATAGGGGTGGGTGAGCTGACAGTGAAAAATTTAAGGGCAAAGGAAAATAATACGTGAGAGAAGAAAATAATGCAATGAACAAAATGGATACGAAGGCGCAGAGGTAAAGACAGACTGATAGATAGAAGTAGAGATTCTTTCTTGTATAGAAACACTGATAAATAATATAATTCAAAAAGAGAACAACCTATAGGCATATAATGATCATCAGTAAAGACTTATTTAGTGATAATTATTCGCGGCATGCCTTGTGATTAAGAATCCTTTACCTTCGTCCACGGTGTGTACAATTGACAAGTAAAAACAAGAGAAATACATATATGAAGAGAAGGAGAACATCTTTTTATTTGTTGGCTATGTATAATGAAATCACGAGGTACCCCTGTCCCTATGTCCACACCATTAAATTATTGAAAGTAATCGATAAGAAAAGTTCCGTTGACAAATTCCATACTCCACAGTATCAATATGCTAGAACAGTCGAGGACGCTTGTAGAAAAGCTCACCTTAGAAGCGTCTCCGTAGGGGAAGAAGTTTCCATAAATCTTTTTGAATTCCTCGACGCTCAGGTGTCCGCTTGGACAATCCTTAAGGAATCCTTTGTACCACTCTTGAATCTCTGCATCTGTAATAAAAGGAAATCGGGTTATTCATGGTTTTTATTAATTAAAAAGCACACTTGAGGATGCAGGAGATAAATTATACTTAGTATCTATGAAATTACTGGCATGACAAAATATAAATAATCTTTATTCAATTATTACCTGAGAACTCGGTGTTCTGTTTGAGGTCTTCCAGGACTTCAGGCTTGAGTTTACTATTCTGTTTGCCCATCGCTGCTGTTTCGGATCCCCCAAAGCCCGCCTTGGTGGGTCCTCGGCTACCTTTAAATATTTAACAGCTACCTAGCCTACTAGCCTACGTTCGCTTAGACGAGTAACCCTGAATCCTCTCGTGTAGGGGCAGCAGGTGGCCCTGAAAAAAAAGAAGAAAAATCATCACCACCTATTATAAAGCTCTCTTGGGATTTTCTCATGGCCCTTCTGATGGATAATAGACGCAACCATAAAGGCACGGCGCCACGGGGAAAGTAAAAAGCTTGACGATACAAGAGGGAGAATAAAAAAAGAAAAAAGATAGATAACACACAAAAAAATAAGAACATTGAAAACGCAAAAGGAAATCTTAAGACTACTCATTCACACTTCGTTACAATTCACACATGTTCGATAATTCATCTTCATCGTCACGATACCAAATCCTGCAACAGATAAAAAGAAAAGCAAATTCGTCAGGGTCAATGATAGTGGTTTTAGAGCATAGTACGGTTTATTATAATAATAGTAATAATAGTAATAATAATTAATAATGTAGGTTGGTATCGGTGTTCTCGCCGTATGTAACCCACATACAAAATACGAGTTCTTATCTTTTTGTTCTTCCTCCTTTTTCATTTTTGTAATGTTACTCCCATTATCCTTAAAAGTTAGTATTATTTGTTAAGGTAGTAATTAATGCAATATAGTATATTTCCTTTCACTCTTCCTTTCTCATCTGCGCCCACCCTGCCATCATCCTTTCTCGCTGTCTCTCTCCTTCCCTCCCTCCCACCCCCCCCTCTCTCTCTCTCTCTCTCTCTCTCTCTCTTTCACCATTCTGTTCTTACTTTCTCTAAATCGCTGTCGCTGCACTTAATGCAATTTGTTAGCATAACTCACGTACGCAGTGATGCGCGCGCGCGCGCGCCTGTGTATATGCATGGGTGTCATTTTTTTATTACATGTTTCAATGTTACGTTTATAGCACAGGCTCCTATAGTTATTTACGGCTAGGTTGTATCTCTGTTTTATGCAGTTCACGACAATTTATTACTTTTTTCCCCTTTTTTTAAAAGAAGAGAACGAAGGAATAGAAGACTAAAATAAAAAATAAAAGAATGGATCAAACTAAATGGGGTGGGGGGGGGGGGGGAGTGCTTGAAAGAGAAGCAAATGCAGATACAAATAGAGATATTGAAGTTCTGTTCAATTCTCCAGGAGAAATTCGAACGGAGGAGAGATTACAACAACAATAACAATACTTGTTACAATTAATAATAGTTATAATAATAATCTGTTCTCTCCTACCGAATCCTCCTCGAGATTCTATCATATCTTTGAACCCTTTTTTATACAATTGCTCAAACCTTCTGGTTCTAGTCGGTCCGCGAGTAAAATAGCTTAAGGTGACAGATAGAAAAGTCTCTAGCACGTAACGTGTTCGTATAATACATTCACAAGAACGTTCTAGAAACTTCGTATTATTTTCCATCTGTCACTGCAAAGCTCTTTTACACGTGAACCGCCGGATATACTTATATGTAATATATAATATACAAAACATATGCAATCTTCGTTATCTCGGCGATACAGTTATTCGGGCGCGGCACCATACAGAGATACATAGTTATATAACATTAGTGGCAAATGGTTGTTGAGACTGTAGCAAGTTTTAGCTTGAATATTATTTTTCATCAGATTATCCTGATTGCATGCGAAACGCATTAATGTTATCTGACTTTACACGAGGCAACACGAGGGCTTTGATATTATCGTTGTTGCTGTCATTATTATTATTACTCGCCAAAGTGTACAAGAGTGGTTGGTATCCTCCAGCTTCAGTTTCATTCCCAAGAACGTTTCAAGACATTTTCAATCATGCAGCGAAATCGGCAAGGATTATCATTAACGATTATTAGCTACAGTAATGACACTGTTTAATCATACATATTGACGCAATAATATCGCCAAGCGGTACGAGAAAAGACAATATATTTGCGTGCGCGAAGAATAATCACTAGGACTTTCAATTGTTCTCTCTTCTTTATTATAATTCATTAGACATTTCATCTCTTTGCTAAGCAAGTGAATGTAAAATATTATCACTGAATTGCCCTTCCGGTTTTTTTTTACCCTATAGCTACGCATAAAGGATAAACGTGGGTGTTCTGTTGATTCGTTGATGAATTTTCGTTTGTTCTACTTGTTTACTTCTACGAATTAACATTTTCGTATGGAGCTTTTTTGGATGGCACAGTGAAATGAAAGAGTGATGAATTATATATCCAGAAGTATTCGACGCGCATATTAGATGAGAGAACTGTGTTTACTGGCTGCGAAGAGAAATAGAGAACTACTATATTATTATGTTACATTATGTGCACTGAGAAATACATTGATTAGAGATAAGGTGATGGGTGGGATAGTAAAATAGATTGGATAGTGGAGATAATGTTGTGAATGGAAAATGGGAATATCGAAGTAAGGGCTGCGTTATTGGTATAGATAAAATGGAGGGGCTACGAGAAATAGGAGAAACTAGAAAAGAGTACGGATGGTTATGAGGAATAGATAAATGGATAGATCGAGAGAGAAATATAGGAGGGAGTAGAAAAATATAAAATTGCAAGAATTGCACAAGTGGCTCAATTAACCATTACTTTGCTTCGTAGTATTAATATTTTTTTTTCTTAAATTGACTCTGCGTTCCATTGCATATCCCTTTCTCTGTCCTTCGATACTCATTCATCTTTGCAACCTCTTTCTTCCTCTTATTTCTTGACGGTCTTCTAAGGACACCCTTATCCATTATTATTCAGCAAGAATCAATACATCCAAAGTCCTCCACTGATCAATACCTCAGCTCTCATCAGTTAGGCTGTCACGTATGAAGCAGCACATACGTGTCGCCTAATGAAAAGTGGCAAAAAATTGCAATTTACGAAATCCCAAACCTTCTTCAAATATATTCTAAGGAATCTCCGCAGAATTCGTTCACACGAGAAATTCTATTAATGGATTGTCAAATGCTCGACTTTCTGATCGAGGAAGGACTCGAGAGGTTTCATATAAGTTCGCCAGTGAGAAATCGATGGAAAGAATTGACATGGCCGTGTCCATTAAAGGGGTTATATACCGTATACCATTATAGCATACGCGTAATGCGTAATGGGCAATGCTTGATGCGTGGATGCGTAATGCCTTTCAAGTGTTTATTATAAACACGACGTACTAGATCAAATATTTTATATACAGAGAATCGATGGATCTCTTGATTTCTTATTTTTCTTCGAATCATTTCACACGCCTCTCATGCATTTCAACAGGCCGCTCGACTCCTGTTTCTCTCAATATACTTCCCTCTTCGCAAATTCACATTATAATTGTTAAAATCATTTGATTCCTCATTCATCTTTTACAATAATTTGATCGATATTTATTCACTTTTGTTATTACGAAGGGACGCGAACGATATGTGACTAGCCTATTTATGCGATTACGTGTCTACCGTCACAGATTATAAATTAATCAGTGCCGTTGCACCGCGTCTTATAAATGCACATGTTTTTTGGACTTTTCAATTCTCTCCTTTTGCCTTCGCGTATCCTACATCGTCACTGCGAATTCCTTAAGCGAGTCTTCCTCTGAGAGTCGTAACGGTAGTAGAGCCAGCGGCAAAGTAGCGCTCGGAGACTTTGAAAAGATATTAAATATTTATGTGAAAGATAGCGATGCGATTTGAGGAAAAAGAAAAATTATAGATTAGTGATCCCATCCGTAGACGAAATAACGTGAGAGTCATTGAGAAGGATTATTTATCTTAGTTCGAGGAAACGAAGCGACGATAACGATTATCTATTTGTCAAATAATCTGTGATCGATAGACACTCAGAGATCCCTATTAATTATTAAGACATGCAATTGGTCGAATTCTATCACTAATAGACACTAGTCTATCGTCTCGTTTAAAGTAAAATCGCCATTATCTCTCTCAAACTTCCGCTACGCCCTCTAAGATTTCTTTTTTTCTTCCTTTTACTCCGTTTATCTCGAATCGTTTAACCGTTAAAATTTCTCCTTAACGAGTCTACTCACAATTAAGGATTAGATTAAAACATGACCGGTCAACGAGTAATACGTCATCGTTGTCTTACTCGTTTATTCAAAGCATTATTAATATTATTAATCTCTTCTTCTTTCTCTCTTTTTCTTATTATTTTTCTCGTGCCACGACTCGCTGACACATCTTTTTTTCTACGTATTATGACATTCATAGTATAGTATTAATTATCCATCTACCTCAAGTGCGTATCTGCTCAATTTTAATTAGCTTTTCGATTAACAAACAACTAAAAGAAATTCAAGACGAGTCAATAAAGAATACAAAGCTTATGTATCCATCGGTAAAAGAAGTAATAGCATTCCTTTCGTTCTACAGTTGGGAAGTCCGAGATTTCTTGACAGCCAATTTATGCGATTGGCAGGAAAAAGAACGAGAGAGAAAGTGAAGAGGAAAGAAAAGACGTGAAAGGATCGTATAGTGGAGATGCGAATACGTGTTTTGTCGTTTTCATATAATTGGGACATGCGAGGATACGCGAGTCCTGTGAGAAACATGTAAATAAATAAATTCTCTCCGAGCAACGTCACTGAAGCTACTGTTGCTGTTGCTGTTACCCGAGAGAGAGAAGTACGTTCGTTGTTTCAGGATTACTGATTATCGTTATAACGTTAATTAACTGTCCATTAGCCATTAGCATCCAACTCTTCCTACGTTAGATTTGGCATCGCCATAGCATGATGTGTCCATGACTGCCAGCAACGCCATAAAAAGTCCTTACAAGTTTGATCCAATAACGAGTAGTAGCAGGCCAGTTCATCCCACTGTCAGCAACAGTAGTTACCGACCTAGGATCATTGTGGGACCATGAGCTCTGACCTACATACGCCATTGATTCTAATAAACCAGTCGTACTACCATTTCCATCAAGTGTCCACCGTAATAAAGTAACTCATTGGGTTTAAACGCGTTACTATGTTGTCATATAACGTAGCATTAGTCGAACGTTAACGTATTTTGCAGTTTCTCTTGGTAACGTTGAATTCTAGTGGCGGCCAATTACGAAAATGGTGTTTCCTGTTATGATTGGTGATTGTGCTCATGGTGATTGGTAGTGCTACTGTCTCGTCCTTCTGGCTTTCCTCCTGTTCCTCTAACAACCTCTAACCAAGTATCCGGGTACTCGATTAAGGTGCCAGCATCTTAGAGAGCTCCTCGTCTTGAAGACATCCCTTCAGGAACTCATCCTGCGTCAATTGTCCGTCGTTGTTCTCATCCATCTTGGCGAAAATGTTCTTAGCACGATCTTCGGCGCTGTCGGCAGGCCGATTGCTTGAGCAGGCACCCAGCATGTCGTATATCGCCTATAAACAATAAGAATAACAAGTATTACAAGTAGCGTCCATGACTTAAGTATCTATTAGAGGCGGTAGCTTCCTCAATTTTGCAAGGAAAGGTATCATTTGTCTCTTGAGGAATTTCTGCTGAAATACTCGGTTTTGTAAATGGATGCTGACAAAGGGATGAGTAACCTAAGTTATCTTCATTAGGCACGTGCAGACGTTTCGGAAGGTTCAGAAGATGAATAGAAACGATGTGGCTGAAACTGCTAGACATCACTGTTGCTCGTGCCTGACTGGAAAAGATTCCTTCTACTGATGCCCCTGATAATACCAGCGAGTAGTTCTCGGCATAGTGGTACTATTGAAATTCAAAGTGAAATTGCCATCCTTCATTGATCCTGCCTCATTGTTACAGGTCCCTTCTACTGAGATTCCCAGGAATAGTAGGAACCATTGCCTCGTCTCAACGTCTACGTTGCCGATGCTCGCCGTGGTACTACTGATGACGCTAGTAGTTCAGAGGAAAAAAATACATGAAGAAGAGAAAGCGTCCTGTACCGAAATGAAGTTTCTAAATGGACTTGGGTGAGCTTGCGGATTTAGTGAATGTGGAACGTGGCCCGCCTTCTAGCCGCAACGTTAATTGCTGTATTGTTCTGAGGATGCTGAGGGTTTGTCTAGAAAGAAAGAAAAAAGAAGAAAACAAAGAAAGATTCCTCTGAGACCGTAACTGTGCATCTTCTATCTTTCCTGGAAAAACGAGTACACGGACGATTAAATTTGTACAAGAGGATGAAAAAAAAGGGAAATAAATGGAAATTCGACTATTCTATGGCTGTAACGTTATACCCGATTGTCGTATACTTTTATGAATTTCCTCGCTTGCTCATGTTATGCTAGATACGTCGTATTAATTCGTAAGCTGACACGGATCGACTGGGATACTCACTTGAACGATTTTCGTCATTTCTTGAATATCGATAACCCCATTTCCGTCTACGTCGTACATCCGAAAAGCCCACTTGAGCTTCTCCTCGGGTGTGCCGCTAGACGTCACATCTATCGCCAGTAGGAATTCCTGTAGATATACAAAAAAGACAAAAGCAAATGAAATAACGTACAAAATATAGAAAGAGTAGAGAACAAGAGAAGCCAAGGGACCACCGTCCCAAACTAGAAAAGAGGCCAAATGGTCTTGTGGGTACACCTGGGGCAAGAATACCAGAATAATAAGAGTACAAGAGAACAAAAGGACAGGAGGGCAAAAGTTTGAGAAATGATGCAAGAGTACCGGATAAATAGCCTGACAGGAAATTGGCAGTAACAGTGGGTGGCGATGGACAATAAAGAGAATGACAAGATAACGTATATGATGTAGAATGATAGTGCGATGGAAGACCGTCACTTCCGGTATGCTCAGCCAATACTAATTCCTATTCAGTAGGTGATACGGAAGGTTTTCAGCCGAGTCGTTAGAAGTTTGGTCGACCTGCCTGCCTACACAACTAGGTCGCGCAATGCCTGGGGTGAATTATACTGTAATATGTCTGGACGACGAACTGAAAAAATGGGGATTCGCGAGAGACTTTACAGAGAAAGAGAAAAAAACCTAGAGGGCCAAACACAACCTGCGAAAAGGAGAGAGAGAGAGAGAGAGAGACAGAGAGAGAGAAAATGAACTTCGGTCTTTACTCTGAGAATGTGAACCCTGGAGGGTACACCTTATACCTTCATATACTGTACTACCTTATCTAGTATACTCATATCATTTTCATGAACCCAGTAGAGCCAGGCTACTTATTCATCCTCCATCTACTTTCCATTCTTTCTCGCCTACTTCTACCATTGAAGATCAGCCACAGTGTCACATTCCCATTTATATTCTACTGATCTCCATAGTATTATCTGTTGGATTGAATATCTAGTACCTTGGCTGAATAATATAACCGAAAGACAGCGACATCTACAACGATAAATCTCAATGCAAAACGACAGAATAAAGGTACGTTCACAACCCAGGACGTAATAGCAAGACCCATTAAACTTCTGTATACATCAGCCCAAGAATCTCCGGCGTTAAGAGGAGGTCTTCCGATCTTAATAATTCATCGTTTGCAAGCCCGTCACGCTACATCCAGAAAACTCACACTCCAAGTCGTACCCCTGTCACAGGAGTAGTCGGATAATTTTCAAATTGTCCCACCACGTCTTTCGCCATCATCATCATTCTTGGATTTCGCGCGCACAACACACTCATCAACCGGTACTACGTTTCGGGCAGACAAGAGATCCATTAGAATTGCACTGTTAGAGCTCAAGTTTTACATCCGGATATTCTGTATAAGTCTCGAAAGGCGAAACAAGAGTATCATTCGGATCCACGTCACGTATCCATGAGCGCTACTTCTTCCTCAAGCTCTTCCTTACCCCTCGCCAAGGGTTCCTCGCCTACTCTAAGTTCTAGGAGTAATAAGAGAACCTAGATGGATACAGACGAAGCAGCCAGTTCAGCAAATTGGCTTCTTCTCGACGCCTGCGAAATTCGAGTCACGTAGCCAGGAGCAATAATTGAATAAACTGAATGTGAGTAGAAATTTTTAATACCTGAATTATTATAGGCGCAGTTAAATCGCTTTATTTAGTACGATCGTAATTGGACTGCATGCTTCACTGACAGCTACGTATGGCTGTACCATCATTCTCTAGATTTATACTGTATATATGTATACCTATGGTAGTACTACTAGAGGCGTGTACCCTAACATGACGGTACAGGCCGTGTCAAAGAGAAGCGTCCATTCAGCTCTTTGGGGTGCATAATGACTTTGTCGGGTAGATACTACTTCAGCACTACTACCTAATGACTATAGTAGACGTAGTATAGTACTGTGATCAGCCAACGGGCCCTTTGCGCTGATACTTGTTGCGCTTTGGTCTTTCATTGGTTTTTCGGAATAATTGGTAGTCCGTCTGTCTCTCAAATCCCTCGTATTTGAGGGTTACAATTTACTGGGATCCAGTACGAAACAGTCAGAGCGAAGAGATGAAGTTGGACGGAAGAATTGTGATTTGAGAAACATTTGGAGCGAAGACAACTTTGTCCGAACTGAAGAGAAAAAGAAAGTTAATAATGCAAGGAGAAAAGCACGGAATAAAAGTTTCAAGAAATGGGTTAAGAGATGCGTAATAGAATGGGAAAAAAAGAATGTATCGTCGCAAAACAGGTTTTGCCTTGAGGCACGACCGGTTGAACTATGCGGTTGTATATTATAAATATTTAATAACAAAAAAAGAATAATTTCGTAAATACGAAAATTTCTAACTGAATATTCTCGATATTCGCAATTGTTCCACCTAAGCTGTTCATGATTTTTCCTATAAATTACAACCCTATAGATTCAGCGGTTTGTTCGCAATTTTGCGGACGTAAAAGGTAAAGAATATTCTAGATTTCGCGCATGCGCCATATCGAGACCATAAATACTGGACTTTCGTAAATATTACTACTTCCACTTATATCCGGAACTTGATATCCCATATAAATTTGAGTTCGATGGATTTATAGGAGTTCCTTCGTAATTTTGTAAAGAAAATTTTGACTATTCGTTCATACAAACCCACGCGACCCTCTTTTTCAACCTCCAATGCATAAAATACTTCGATATGTTCCAGGCGGGTTTATGTCTATAAATAAAATTCGACGTTGATAGAATTAGTAGGCATACCCAAAAAAGAACTGCACGAGGACATTAACAATTTGAGGACTCCCAATTATCCTGATTCCCTAATTGGTAACCGGATTCGGGGACGAGTTATGAGCTTTAAACGAATGAAGTCAAGGTAGGATTTTACGGGCGAACCTGTCGTGGGCGTTTCCATCGATCCTATACAGGAACGAATGGATTGCAACGAAAAATAAAGAAAAAAAGTTTCCCTGCAGCAAATTTACGATGAATTCCCAATCGGCGTGTAAACACGACATCTCGATAATGTCAACCCACGTTACGTTAAATCGATTTACAATTTGCTCGGGCAAATTATTACGCAGCAGGATATCCCGGTACTGTTATTCCCCACGTCCAGTGGGATAATCAGCGACGGCGTGTGCCCAGGTTGGAACCGAGGTTGTCGTACTCGTAGAGGCTGTTGAGAGCTTGCAAAGCTCGTGGAGGCTGCTAAGCTCGTGGCGGTGGCCACTCGTGCGAGGAAACTGGGTCAATCTGTGAGATCAAGCCAGAAAAAGTTCTTCGACTACGGCGGCCTCCTGGCCAACTGCTAATCGACCTAATGAGCCTCGAGCTTCTTCATCGCAGGAGGTATACACGCAAGCACAGTACATCTCGTTCTATAAAATTCCTCAGAGCTTTCCCAACGATTCTAAAAGTCCTATAGAAACTATATCCCAGTCTAGGATTCACTGGAGCAAGATACAGAGGAGCTTTATTTTTGTTTAAAGATAAGCTTTTATTTTGCATAGAAAATTTTGGAGAATAAAGAGAAATGAAAAATTTTCTTTTTTTAGATAAATAAAGAATAAAAAATCGTTAAAGCTCATAACTTGACGACGAATTTTTATTATTATAAGTAGATGACGGGTTCGAAATATAATTTACGAAACAATAAAAAAAAATTATCAAAATATTATCAATATATAAGCAACTTATACGTATCGATGATTCAGTTACGTTTTTCTATTAAACCTACGGACGTGATGACCGTTACTTTGTGTTATCAATCTGTTCTACTGATTTCATGGGTCGAAGATATGTTTCTGATGGATGATAAAAATGATTAAAAAAGTAGAGCTACATTGATCGTTTGAGATGGTTGAGGCACCCTTAAGCTCGCACCTCCTTTCAGGCATGGATAAGTGGATTCCGACTGAAAGCGATTATCCTGATAAAGCTCTATTAAGCTCCAGGTAACTGTCTCTTATTGTTGGTGACAAGTACAGGTCGTTACAAGGGGTGATTATTATTCGTGGAAACACGTTGGGGACACGCGATTCTAAAAATTAAACGTCAGATAAGAGACGGGAGCTTATTTCTCCTGTTTATTTAGCATGAGCGACAAGAGCTTTTAATTGCAAGGACGGAATTATGCGCGAATTTTATTTAATTAACGTCGCGAGCTTTTTCCCTGTCTGGTTTTTCCTTATCGCTCAGAAACAGTTAGCGTAATACCTAATACGACGCTGCGTCTATCGGGTGGCGTTAACGAGAAAGTGGACGAAAGAAGAAAGTAAAAAAAACCACGATGAAAAATGAATGCAAAAAACCAGCAAAACGGTAATTCGAGCTTCGTAAGCAGTAGCTTCATACCGAGATGGCTCGCCGCAAAGCAGCGTAGTTTCTGATGTCCGTGATAATAAGAAGGGGGTCTGGCTTGTGGCAAAGGCGTTTTTATTAAAAAAAAAAAAAAGAAAAATACAGCTCGTTATAATTAACCAGCCATGATTATTTGTTTAGCCGAGCTTCTACGAACATAAGCGGACTCGCCCGAAAACGCTGAACAATAAACCGTTTGCTTAACACGGCCGAGGAATTTTGTTCGGCGCTCTAGGAAAAAAAAAAAAAAGAAAGGTCGCGAGAGTTTATGGTGAGAATATTTTTGGATCCCGTCTTGCAAGGGCGCCTCATGACATTCTTATGAAACGTGTTCTTACAGCAATGATGTATTATACCACCCAAGACTAATTGCAGGAACTGCATGAGAATAGGCTGCTATAAGGGTGACTTTAGACTCGACGGTTCAGGAGGGCTGGGGGGAGGGGGGAGGCAGGGGGATGATCGCGTGACTTGGTACGCTTTTACAGGGTGCTCAGGTGGCGAATGAAGGTGGCTGTAAGGTTCAATACACATATACATATATATATATTTAAAGTACCTAATACATAACCGTAGGTCCGGATATCGACCTCCTAGGTATCCCGATGAAGGGGCGAAGGGTAACTGTGACGTCATAGGCGATTCAAAGGAGAAGAGGGTTGGTTCGACGGCCTCGAAAGCCTCGACGGTGCCGACGCCGCGGCGTTTCGTTCTCCAGTGGCCTCCAGGCCTATATTTAGCATGGGTCTACAATTTATCGGACCAACGCCACCATCGCCGTAACCCGCACCCTTACACAGTCGGTCAGTATACGGAGAATTGCGTTTCGAAGGGGATGGTAACCAAAAAAAAAAAAATGAAAAGGTAGACAGGAGAGAAAAAAGAGACGGAGGTCGAGAATGATAAAAAAAAGGGACACGGTCCCTCGAGGTAGGGCCAACGTGAAGGGAACATACCGGGACGAACAGATTTACCCTTGGAGACGCGACCCCTAGAACGAAGAGGTTGTGTTATGCATTGATCGTTGTAAAAAAAATTATCGGCATTATTATCAGATAGATATACCTGCTGTTACTAATGTCCTGAATTTTTTGGCTAGTTATCCACGTCCGTCCTTGTCATACACATGGAAACGAGGATCCGCGCTTCTCTCTCGCACTAACTGACGGTATAGGAAATTCAATAATTCAAGTCTAATGGACTTTTCACGATCGTTTCAATCGATTCTTCGCTTTGTGCGAAAATTCCAAAGGAACGGATTTACCGTAAGTACCGTGCTTGCAATGTTCGCAGAACGCTTTAAAGATCTAGGAAATATCGTAGGAATATATTGTAATGCTGCAAGGGGCAATGGGTGTTGTATTCTGACAAGCTGTGACATACTGGACGACAATGGTCCCACACATGTAGTAACTATTATGGGAAAACGAGATTTTCCGGGGATTTATGGATTTACGAATATTTGCATTCACAGGTGTACCTAATCCTGTATATTCCGAGTATTTAGGAAAGGCATGGAATTTTATTGCGGGAGAATGAAACAAAAATTAAAATAAAATAAAACCAGAGAGGAAGAAAGGGATCAACGAAAAAAGGATAACACAGGCAGTTACATTAAATGGGCTGAAGTTAGCGCATAACGCTGTCGCGTGCGTTTTAACGTTTGTTAAAAACATTACAGAAAAGAGCCCGTGGGCTTTTTGTATTACGAAAAATAAAGTCGTGCACGAGCGGCGCCAATTTCAAATGAACTTTACGATACTGTCTAATGAACTGCTTGGGGCGTCATTCCCGATGACTTTATTCAATATGGATCGGTATTAATTATTTTAATTAAAATGGAAATATTTCCGATGGAGCAGTATTAATTACCAAGCGATTAAGGAGATTGGTCATTAAATTTTAAGAATGAGATAGCTGAAAGTTGACGGGAGAGAGTGACAAATAGAGATAGAGAAATGGTAGTTTTCAATAATAGTAGAGACGTAAACGATCCGTATCGTGTAACGAGAGTATAAAGTCATTCTAAAATGAAGAATCCAATTAAAAATGTCGACGAAACTGCGAAGTTGAAAATACGCGAAGAATATATTTACCTGAATGCCGCGAGAATAAGCGTGATGAGTAAAAAAAAAAAAAGAATTCAATGCGAATGAAATAATGCGATAAGAAAATTGTAAAAAATATACATAAAGCTCACCAAGTCCTCGAGAACGAATGAAAATGAGCATCCGGAACGAACCGAACTTTTAAAAAGAATCAGGTCGCGTATGCATGAATATCTATATGTACTTGGAAAAAATGACGTGAACGTCACGATAAGACGGCCAATGGTACGTAAGTATACCAAGCGTGAAAATTTCCTGACTAAAACTTCCGCCCATTCTCTTTGTGCCGGGTGTTGGCTTTCCCCGAGCCCCTTAAAGTCACTGTACCCAATTCCCGTCCCTGTTGACTCAGAAAATATGCCTGTATAATTTATATGGAAATTTCGAACGACCTCGAGCTTTCAGTCAGGAAAAGCTTACCAAGAACCAGAGGTCAACGAGCTTTCAGTCTTTGATCGGTGATTCGATGGTAATCCGTGGTCGGTCACCAGTCTGCAAAATCGTTCAGCCAGGACCGCAAGCTCTAAAGCACGTCGAGCTTTCCGGTAACAGGATAACGAAACAGAGGAAGAGGAAGATATAGAAAGTCGCAGCTGGGTTCCGGCAAAGTATCGATCCCGAGGTAAAGGCAGGTGGCTGGTATATTGATTCAATTACGGGGCGTAAGAGCTTTTTGGGCTGTGGGAACTGAGAATCGAAAAAGCTCCGGGACTCAAAAGCTTTAAAACTTTTATATTTCTACAAAGACACTATAAATACACAACAATCCGTGTATAAGTGATTCCTCACGCTTCGTGCATACATCTCTATGATAAATGTCAGCCGCTAAAGAATAAAGTAAGGAGCTTGCGTTTAAAAAAATCCTCTAAAGCCCCTGGCATTTCCCACTGGCATTTCAATTTCGCACGCACCTTCCACCACCTTTGGTAACAAGAAGGTACCGTTTGGATGCCAAAAAAGCTTCTATGCCAGAGCCGTCCTCGAAAAGCATGAAATCCGTACCGACCATTGTGAAATGTCCTAAAGCTTTTTCAGAGAGTGTACAAAGCTCGTACGTACGGTCGTCTACTCGCAAAAAGCTCACCCGGCGTCCCGTAACCGACGCTCGTTCACCAAGGGGTGGCAGCCCTAACGGAATGATAAACTCGCTGTGGCAATTTATCGCCACCCCCTCCGAGCACGAGGGTACGACCCACTTTTGGCTAATTAACGGCACGGGAACCGCTGACGACGATAGTGAGCACGGAAAAGCTCTCGGTACCGCGATCAGGTCGTTGGAAAACTCGTGTCTGACCTGCAACCTAACCCTTCCATTTTGGACGTTAAAGTGTATCGCTCTAATATCAATGTTATGCAAACTACGAAACCCTAAGGCCAGTGTGAATTATATACGTCAAGGGTTCGCGCCTACGTCACTGAGCTATATAGGTATACCTTATGGGTGTATGTTTAATACTATGTCGAGACTACCCCCTGCTTGAGAATTCCGTGCTGATACAACGTCAGAATGAGTGTTTACATGCTTCTGGTCTGAGCTAGTGGCTGTAGAACTTGGATCTATATGTAAACGATCTTGTAGACTCGTTTTTTTTTTCAGTTTCGTCTTCTGTGTGACTGTTGGGATCTAGAGTGGTTGCCAAAGTTGATATAATACTTGGGATTTATGTAAAGACTTATTTTTAGGATTGACTGTAGTCGATACAACAGTTTCCTATGTATTTGTATGGCACCGTACAGAATCATCTTGAACGTACTCGTTGAATTCCTAACACATAGATTTTAGGTTATGTTTTCCGGTACTCTGCTTCGCTAAAGTTTTCCCGCCCCTTTTATAACCGTGGTACCAGAAACGTGAGCTTCAACCGTTTTGTGAAACTGAACACGTGTCACGTTACGGGTACAATTTTCAATGTCTATAAACTACAAACAGCTTGGGATATTGAAACGATCCATTGCGGTTTTACTATGAAATACGAGTATTCTGATTGAATCTTTAAATACTGTTAATACAAATGTAGACTTTAAAAAATTTGGGTTACTAAAACTTGAAAAATAATAAGCAATTTGGAAAAGACCTGTGATATTTTTTACGACGATACGTCCCGTCTCTCTCTTATGCACACAGATACACATGCTTATGTCTCTCTCGCACTCGCGGCGAGTATAGGAAACTCAAAAATTCTCAAGAGTTTCAATGAAAATTTTTCACCAGTCAATTCATCCGGACTAACGATATATTTACGAACGTTGCAGAGCCTTGTTCGCATATATGTATATACGAATGGTAAAAAAATGTAGTAAAAAAATCATTAATAACAAAATGAACAATATTGGCTGTATAACGAGAAAGGGCAAAATGCGTATGTACATACATAATGTATATTAGATAATAAATTGCATAATTACCTTAAAGTCGATGTAGCCATTCTTATCCATGTCAAATGTGCGGAAGACGTGATCGCAAAATTCCTCAGCGTTACCAGACGGGAAGAACATTTTGTACATATCGACGAATTTCGCTGGCGTCAACCGGCCGTTCGGGCAGTCTTGCTGCAAGAAAAAAAACACACACAATTCAGTAAACAGGTAGAAGAGGTAGTATACACAATAAAAAATACAACCGACCGAAAAGCTTTCAAAGAGTCTCAACGTTACAATGGACGTCAATAGCGATTGCCGAGTCATTGTGACGTCTAATTACACCAATAACCAAAGAAAGACAGTGTCACGTGAAACGTATCAGGACGTCTCGTGCATTCTGAAAATTGTCTTTCACGCATCTGAATAAGGTACAGGAGACGGGTTTCTCTCTAGAAATATATTTTTAGAAATAGATGATACATCACAGAGCGCCGACGGTTGTCCATACAGGTGCATGGACGTAGGAAGAGCCATTGTCGGTACGGTACAAAGATTTTTGAGAGACAAGTAGGTAGGTGACTGCCTATAGTGGACGCCGATGGTGAAGTAAGCTAAAGAGAAGTGACGTGAAGAAAAAGAGAGGTTAAAAAGGGGCGGGTGGAGAGGGAGAGAGAGAAAGAGGAGAAAAGCTCGGCGAGTTACCGAGACAAAAAGCGCCCCCAGGACAAAGTGAGTGAAGTGTGCTGGACCGGCAGGAGTCGTTACTGGGACACGACGTCTATGCAAATAATGTATCCGTCCGCAGAAACGAAGTACGATACATATTTTGTCTCTCGTTTTGTTCAGAAAAGTGGGTAGTCAGATAGATAAATGGGCAGAAAAAGCAATGAGAAAAAGAGAGAAAACGAGGGGAAAAAGGCGAAAACGTAGCTCCATGTACGGAGTAGACGAACAATTTTTAATGTGACTGTAATTTTTCGTTTCGAGGTAACAAACACTCAAACGAGTGAGTATACCAATGACTGTACCAATTCTTTTAATATTCGACTTGTAAAGCTCTGCACGTCGAGCCAGCAAAAGCTCGATTAAAGATTTTCTCTTGTTAAGGCGGAACCTTGGATAGTATGTAAATCAGGATGAGTAACGGAGGGCTGGATACTGAGCTTGCACTTGGATAGAAATCCAAGAGAGCGCAATGCCCGCTAACGATTCAACTTCACAACTGACGTCGTTAAGCTCAAAGCTCCTGTAGGAAAAACTAGTAGAGTAAGCGTCAGATGGAGCTTGACGTCTACCCAGACAGGTTTGACCGAGAGAGACTGAAGCTTTCGGTAGCACTCTGCTAACGCCAAACCTTGGTAAGCTTTTATTGCCGGAAGCACATAGACCTAGTTCCAACCAAACCCACGCAAGTATACAGATGCCTGTACAAGCTTGTGGGCTTGTTTGTCAAATTCATCAGGCGTCCCTGGATAATGAGAGGTACAAAGCTTTGGTCAGTGCAGCCCCATCCGAGGATTCAGTTGGGCTCGTCGCGACGCCGTAACACCCAGCGTCGGCCCCGTCAAAACGGAGCTTGCAAATCTCAACCGAGGAGCTGCTACTCCGAGGAGAATAGGAGGGTCAAGAGCTTTTGCTCGAAAGCCTCGACACATATTGCCACATTGATAGTCCAGTGCTTTCACGTGCAGGCTCAAAAGCTCCGGATAGACCTGGGTACCAGGTGCACAACTGCAAGAGAACTGACTGAGACTCGATTGGTACTATTGTCCCCTGCAAGCTTCCATGGCCATCAATAACCCTCCTGAAAAAGCTCGAGTCACTAGGATAGAAGAGTTTACGATTTTCGAAAAACAGCTTCTTCCGTCTATCACGCCTGAATTCCTCAGACCATTCGGGACGGGAGATAGGATGGTACCGATAGTCTCCTGTGCCGTCGCGAGTAAAGCTCTCGATTGGTGTAAAAAGCACAGAGGGTAAATCGACCGACGTGAAAAAGCACGCAGAATCATGGAAAATCTTATTGACAGTCGATAAGAAACAGTTGAGAGCGTGACTTTCGTGTGAACGAAAGTATTAGCTGAGAGAGCTTTTAATCCAGATCGGGACTCATCAGTGAGACATAGCTTTTAGTGGCCAGACTACGATTTTCCAAACCCAACTGACAAGATCTGTCAACAACACGAATCGTTAGAACAACTCTAGGACGCCTCAGTAATACACATGTACGTCTTGGGACAAGATAAAATTCATGCCTCGGGATAGAATCCAATGAAACGCAGGCAATCTGTATAGCAGTATTGTGGCTCCATGAAAGCTAACCAGACGCGATATACATTCAATGGTGATACAATGGTGGGCGTGACGGGATGGAGGAGGTTAGGGGGGACAGATAGGTTAAAACGACACAAAAAATAAAAAAAGAGCCTAACGTAAGAAAGACGCATATATGATCCAATCGTTTTCCACAACGTCACACATGGCACGTACGGGATAAAGGCATTGTGCCAGTATATTACGTTTGCGTATCCTATCGACGGACGAATCTGAAATCATGCGATTTCTGAAAAGGCATAGACTTGGTATCGAATGTGACACAGAAAGCAGAGCAGAATCAGTCGATTCCTTTTTATCACATCCATTAGACTGCCAGGGCAGCACAGATTGGCGGATTGGTCGTCCATTCAATGGACCGCCGTCCGTCTTTACGCGTCACAATTGAGCTTTTCCGACGGTTTCGAAAGCTTCGTCTTCGCCACCCCCCATCCCACCCCCCTTTCCTCCCTATTTCACCACCATCCTTATGCTCGCTTTTCTAACTTGAGATCCGCACTCTCTGGGGCTTCCGACAGAAAGTGCGTCGTGGCTGGTTCGTCGTAATAACGTAAGAGCAATTCTCGATTGGAAAATAGGTTTATACAGCAAGAGAGGAGCCTGTACCAAGGATGCTGAAGGATTTTGAGTAGCGAGAACAGGAAAAAAATCTAAAAGCATAAAGTCGAGAGAAGTCGAGGTTAAAAAAATCTAATCAAGAAAATTAATTAAGATACAGGACGGAAGGGAGGGTAATTGGCAAAAAGTGGTACATTGATTTAACACATAAATATGTCGTATACGATACAGCTCGACCATATTGCATTATTCAAAAAAAAATTAATCACCAGAAGTTAGCCTGTCCATTCAATTCATATGGCAGACCCACCTCGAGACGGTCCGTTTGTGTGAATCGCCCTTTATACAGGCGCATGTATATATCTATATATTCTATATAGAAGAGAGCGGTCTCAGCGTACCTGCTTATGCCATGACAGGCCATTATTAATTAAGAAATTAATTAAATAACCAAGCCGCATGAACGTTGCGCGAATAGATAAGGCTGTGTATGGGAAAGCATGATAATGTGTGTCACGGCTGTTAGAAATTTTTTGAGTATTTTTCGTAATTCTGGTAAACCTAGCTGCTACGAGTGACAATGAATGATGATATACGGTAAAATGGCTCCCGTCTCGCTGATCAGCGCACAGAGAGTATAGGCACAACTGCCAGGATGTCGGAGTTGCGGGAAAAGCTTTCCATTTTGAAAATGACTGTACAACGGAACCACTAGAGTCGAAAATACCGAACAATTTTCATGAGCTCGTTGTGCCAATGGCAGGCGATAAAGTGCTCGTGAATAGGAGAGACAAAGAGAAGAAGAGTACAGGAGAGGATGGGAGAGCGAAAGATAGAGGGGAAAAAAAAGGGACAGAAAATAAAATGGTCGCGAGGCGGAGGATCACGGAAAAAGTCGTGTTCGCTTAAAGGGTTGATGATTTCTATTCTGAAATGGGAATTATGGGAATCTTCGCGTGGAACATTCGTTGGACGATACGACGAGGCGGCCATTACGATTCTTCGGCTTTATGTTTTATTCAACAAGGAGACACGGACCACGTGAAGTTTCTGGGCACGTACAGACTACTCGGGAGAGAACGAGAGTAAATGTATACATATATAGATAAGACGGGCTTCGTCTTCTTCCAAGGAGGCAAGAGAAGAAAATCGATCCGGCCAGGTGTACCAACCTCAGCGACCCTTGCAAACCCAAACCCCGAAAAAAAACTTGAAAGCCTCATCCGGGACATCTGACGATTTTTTGATAAACAACGAAAAGTCTTAAACTTTGAAAGAAAAAATATTTATTAAATTTTGTTTGAAAGAAAAAACATGTAACCTTCGTCGAACGTCAAAGTCCAAAAAAATAAATAGAACACGTATTGCGTATAATGCAAATCGTATAAACATAATCTAAATCGAGTATACCTTAGCCAATCAGATAAGAAGAGAGTTAAGAAAATACAGAATCACCCCTTAGTCGATCAATCTCCAACTGATTTGGAATAATAAAGGCGTGGGACGTAAAGATGCAATCGGAGGGAAAGTGTACGAGAGAGAAGATGAAAGTAAGAAGGATAAAGGATACAAGAATAGCCGTGAAGTATATAAAAGAGGAATAAGTCAGAGAGAGAGAGAGAGAGAGAGGGGGGGGGGAGTGGCGAAAAAAGAACAGAGAACAGGCGGTTAGCAGCAAGTTGGGCGCTCATGCCGATAAGGGAGGATGAGAGAAGTGGAGAAGGAGGACGAAGAAGAGGAGGAGTGAGCCACGATAAGCCTAGCCAGGGTTCCTGAGCCACCAGAGAGAGAGTGGCATATTGATCGTTCTGGTTCGAGGAGAAAGACTAGATAGAACTAGAGGAGCGAGATCAGAGATCGCGTTTGATATTAAAAAAAATAGGGATAAAAAATAAAAAGAGAAAAGAGGAAGAAAAAAGATAACTGTTCATATGAAAACGAAAATCGCAAAAATTGAAATGCGAACGAGCGTGCGTTAAGGCGACGATCGACCCCTCGAGAGAGGGTTGAAAATACTTCAAAAAAAAAATATCTTGAACACTCCCTTTCTTGACTTCGCGCAGAGGCTGTACCCTCTTTCGAAATACTTTCCAATTTTTTTTCACCCTTCCGCCGTGCGGGAATTGATCCTCCCTATGAGCATCCCTCTATTTCTAGCTTCGCTCCTTCGTCGAGCACCTGATTCTCCTCGGGGATTTATTAACCGGGAGCACCCCCTCGGCCCGTACACCCCTGTAGGAACGAAAAGGGTGGAAAGCATAAGAGAGAAAGAAAGAAAAAAATCGATGTTGCTACATTTAATTAGGGGTTGTCGATTCGCCGCTAATGGCGGTGACTAAACCAACTACCTCCCACCAGGCAGAATCGATACCGGTGGCTAAGTGCGTCAACTGGGTACCAAAGGCAAGCGGACGGTGCGATATAAAAGGAAGAGGGTAAAGGTAATGATAAAAAGGGAGAAGAAAGAAAGAGTAGGGGATGAAAAAGTCGCTCGCATGTAAACTCTCACTTCTAGTACCCGTATGCGGCAGTTCTCTCTAATCTTTGGCATCCTTATTAGCTCGGTACATGCACACATGTATGCGTATGCATATTGTCCGAGACGTCGCATGTGACTAGACGCAGATTGTAAATGGATATAACGTGTCGCACTGGGGACGCCTTATTTAAATGTAAACTCACCTTGAATCCCTTGTACCACTCCTTTATGGTGGCTTCGTCGTATCTCGTGTGAGATTTGAGGAAGTCCATGTCCTCCTTGCTGAGCTTGTCCTTGCTCCCGAAGCAGCCCATTTTGCGTGAATCCTGCGCAACATAAAGTTAACGGGGTCTGCTGAGCATTAGGCGATCGGATTAGGGTTAGAAAAATAATCTTAAGAGAGAAAGAGAGAGAGAGAGAGAGAGAGAGAGAGAGAGAGAGAGAGAGAGAGAGAGAGAGAGAGAGAGAGAGA